>JBBBWG010027090.1:0-154149 GCA_037176905.1 Azolla pinnata | reverse complement strand
TATGTATGTATGTATGTATGTATGTATGTATGTATGTATGTATGTATGTATGTATGTATGTATGTATGTATGTATGTCTGTTTCTATGAGTGCATGCATGCGTTTATGTATGTATGTATGTACATAGATATACTTGCATATACATGGGCATGTATGCATGCTTGTATGCGCATATGTACGTATGTACAGGTGTATGTAATGTATGTAATGTGTGTATGTATGTATGTATGTATTGTACTTCCTCTACATACAATGCAAAATGTAAGCTCTCGTTTTCAGCTGATTAAAAAATGTACAATTGTCTGTTTCTTGTATCCTAATTGTTGGAAGCGGAAAAACAAAGCTTTTCCTAATGGAACTGGCTGCAATGGCTCTTTTCCCAACCAATTACATCGGACCTTTTATGTAATTGCATTGTTTGATAGCTTGTTATCTTGAGGGCCGCATAATGTCACTAACTAACGCAAGGAACTTTTGCAAAAAATAAAGAAAACAACAAAGAGAATGTTATTTCGATCCTTTCCAGCTATGGATCTGTTCGAGCAGGAAGCGATCACAGTGATATGTTTTTATGTGACCCAGTTGTTTTGTAACTATAGAGTGAAGGAAGCATAAAACGTTGACAAGTAAAGCAAGGATACTCTCATGAAAAAAGAAGGAAGAAAAGAAGGAAAAATGAAGCGAATTAATTCGATTGTTTCCAGTTACAACGTTTTGTTTCACTCGAGGGATCCTCTACGCTTTGTGTAATCCAGTTGTTTTGTAGCTTGTATGCAATCGTGTTCTTCTGTAGCTTGCATGGGATCCACCTATTTTTGTAGCTTGTATGTAATTGAGTTATTCTGTAGTTGTTGCTTAAGGGCAAGCATAACTTGGGGTAACCAAAGAGGGGATATTTTTATTGAAGAAGAAAAGTGATGATTTCGATCCTTTCCAGCTACGGAGCTGTTGGAGCAGGAGGTGGTCGCAGTGATAGGGCCACAGTCGGCCACAGTCGCAGGTTTTGTATCTCAAATGGGGGCAGCTACCCAAGTACCATTGTTGTCATTTGCAGTGACAGATCCGACATTCTCGGAGCAGGAGTACCCCTACTTCCTCCGAATCGCACACAGCGATGCAGTCCAGATGCGTGCAATCGGGTCCTTGGTGGCCATGTATGGATGGAGGGAAGTTGTTGCGATCCATGTCGACGATGATTGTGGCCGTAGTGGAGCTGCAGCTCTTGGCGATGCCCTGAAACCACTCGGGATCAATGTGCTAAAGGAAGTTGGTATCCGCGCTGATAGCAACCGCACCAGCATCGACTACATCCTCAATGACCTCTCCACCATGGAATCACGTGTCTTCATCGTCCACATGCCCCAAAACCTCTCCTTGGTCTTTTTTTCCGAGGCCAGATACCAGGTTTAGTTGCTCAAGACAAGCAAGTATTTTTTGTATAAAATACCCTTTCAGAATATATCCGGAAGTATTTAACACGTATGCTAACATTTTAGGACAGCAATTTTCAAGCTGCTCCATGCGTTTTTTATGTTCTAAAAAGTATTTTAGAATGATTTGAGCATTTCGAAATCGCAGTTCTAAAATGCGAAATACCTATTTCAGATTTTCTAAGTGCGCTAAAATTCTTTTTAGAATACTCGACTTAGTTAACATGTATTTTACGTTTTAGGACTGCAAATTCATTCAAAATGCCTCACACATTCTACGTATTCAACATGTTTCGGGCATTCTAAGCATTCAACGCTCTAAATGAATACTTTTTCATAATCCTTGGAGCGTTTAACGTATTCTACATTTTAGAACTGCTTTAAAATGCTCCTCATAGTCCACATTTAAAATGCTCCTCATGTTTCCAAAAACTATAACTAAAATTCTGATCTAAAAAAAACCCTTTGCAGATGAAGTGATTTCTTTAACCGTTTTTGGCATAATTCCTTCATTATGTGAATCTACTGTGTGATGCTAGAGTGATTAAAATCAACAAAAGTTAGCTAAAAATAAGTAGTAGTAAACATATTGCACGTAATCTATGTATTTAAGGTATTTTATCCTTAGAATATGTATTCTAGAGCGAGCTTTGAAAAGTGGAATTCGGCAGTTCGGGCGACTGTATTTAAGAAATAAGGGTAGAACACTTTCAGAATACTTAGTACACATATGAAACATGTATTTTTTGCATATGAAACATGTATTTTTTGCTAAGTATCTTACAACTATGATACCAGGGCATGATGACCAATGGCTTTGTCTGGATCACCTCCGACTTAATGATTGGCACCCTCAGCTTGAGCATGGTTGATGTTAGCATTATGACCACGCTCCAGGGTGTTGTCGGGATACGCGGATACTACGCTCAGGAATCGCCAGAGTTCAAAGCATTCTCTTATGAATGGAAGAACCAAACCTCGTCAAAGGATGCTCCTCTTATCTATGGCCTCTATGCGTATGATGCGGTCTGGATGCTTGCCTATGCCATCGATAGCTACATCAAGGATGGTTACAACATAACATTCGAGAACTCCACTTTCCCTGCGCTTGCACCTGGTGGTTCTATCGACTTGGCTCGGTTGAGAGCCTTCCAGGGTGGGCCCTCCCTCAGGAACTTGATCCTACAGACGCAATTTGCAGGAACATCAGGGTATATACAATTGGATCCGAGAGGTGACCTCATCTGTAGCGCGTTTGAGATCGTTAACATTGTTGGTGGGGAGATCAATGTTGTTGGTTATTGGATAAATGGAACTGGCATCTCTAGCTCCCCACCTGGCAATTCCACTAGTGCTGCGAACTCCGGGGGATCTCCGTCATCGTCTCTGCCGATTCTCTGGCCTGGGAACTCCAAAGAGGTACCACGAGGATGGGTTCTCCCTAAAAATGGCCGGCCGTTGTATATAGCGGTTCCATGGAAGAAAGGCTTTGACCAGTTCCTTGGCTGGTCCAAAGCAAATTCAACCAGCCCGGTAGAGTTCCGAGGATTTGTTATCGATGTCTTTCTGGAGGCCCTGAAATACGTGCCATACAGTGTTCCCTACACCTTCGAGTTATTTGGAAATGGTACAGAACCGGTGTATGATGATATGATTGAGCTATTGGCCGAGAAGGTATGGCACCCAACTTGACATATGGTACATGCACTTCCCTCTTTTTATGATATATCAGTGAAAAAAAAGCACCTGATTTGCACGGTTGCATAGAGAAGCCTTCTCTATGATCCACATTTGCATAGACAAGTTTAGCCATGTCATCTATCTCTATCTAGATCCGAATTTCATCATGATCCAATAGTAGCCATGATTATTGTGCTGCTGCAGATGTTTGATGCTGTGGTTGGGGATGTCGTTATCACGGGGAAACGAATGGAGATCGTGGACTTCTCTCAGTCTTTCAAAGATTCAGGGCTAGTGGTTGTTGTACCGATTAAGGATATCAGCAATCCGTGGGCATTCTTAGGACCTTTCACACCTACGATGTGGTTCACGACATTAGCTTTCTTCATCTTCACCGGATTCGTCATCTGGCTGCTCGAGCACAAGAAAAATCGAGATTTTCGTGGCCACCCTAGCAAGCAAGCTGTAACTCTGTTATGGTAAGACTTCTTTCCTTCCGATTCAAAGACTCTTTCCTCATTCGTGTAGGCTGGAGATATATGTATGTGTATCAGAAAAAAGAAAAAGAAAAAAATCACTGGGTTGGGAATACATATTTTGTGAAATCATCCATGAGCACAGGGCAGGTTTTTGACCTGAAAATGGATGTCTGCCATCTAAATTTGTATTGTTTTCGCTGCTCCTCTGATATATCTTTTCCCCGATTCTCTCGTTCCCATTCCCAGTGCATTTTCATGTGCCGATTTCAAATCTCTTGAAAGGAAAAAAGAAACGTGATGCATATTGTTTTCTTTTCAATCTCAGGTTGGGATCGGCCTCCGTTAAGGTTTAGGGGTTTAAGATGAAGGGTTTAGGGTTGTAGGCCTATTTGGGTATCTTTTGGTGAACAAGTATATATCGATCCGCTCCTACCAAACTATGTATACCCTTTATTTTGTTAATCACATGTGGCCACATCCACCTATTTTAAGATTTAGGATTTGGGTTTAGGGTTGTAGGCCTCTTTGGATATCTTTTGGTGAACAGTATATCGATCCGCTCCTAACGAGCTATGTATACCCTTTATTTGCTTAATCACATGTGGCCACGTTGACCTGTTTTAAGATTTAGGATTTGGGTGGATTCTTTTAGTCACGGTGAAGTCATTCATTTGATCATTTCTTTCTTTGGTTGTATTGGGCATTTCTTTTTTCCCCAACCAAGATGGGAACTTCAGGCTAAGAAGCAATCAAATTACAGCGGAAAGTTCTGTAAAACCACAATCTGGCTGATCAGAATATACAATCTGAAATCTGTATTCTCATCACCTGCCTCATCTGCAACAAGCTTATTTTGTCCTTGCATCTATATAAGTCAGAAACCGGTTTCTCAAAAAGCAAAGATGCAATCATAACCGATCTTCCTTGCTTGCTTGCGCAGGTTCACATTCTCGACGCTCTTTTTCTCGCAGAGTAAGTGGGTTCTGATAGAAACAAAGGAAGAAAAAAGAACCAAAAAAAAAAAAAAAAACACAAGATTGTTGTATGCAAGAGAGTTTAACTGAATGCGTCGGGGATTTGTCGAAATGGCAGCTAACCAGAGATACATTTTTTTGATTGATCAGGGGAGAGAACGAAGAGCACATTCGGGAGGTTCGTGGTGCTGGTGTGGCTGTTTGTGGTTCTCATCATCACGTCGAGCTATACTGCGAACTTGACCTCGATCCTCACGGTGCAGCAGCTGAATCCATCGATCGGCGGCATCAGCAGCCTGCAGTCGAGCAACGATCCGATCGGCTACCACAACGGGTCCTTCGTGAAGACCCAGCTCATCGGCATGAACATCGCGTCGGAGAGGCTCGTGCCTCTGGCTTCCATGGAGGCTTTCGCCGAGGCCCTCACTCTGGGCCCCAAGAAGGGCGGAGTTACTGCGATCGTCGAGGAGCTTCCGTTCGTGGAGATCTTTCTCGAGACCCACTGCGGCTTCACTCAAGCTGGCGATTCGTTCACCAAATCCGGATGGGGCTTCGTAAGAGTTCTTCTCCTTGTTTGACATTTTTCTTTCTTTCTTTCTTCTTCTTCTTCTTCTTCTGTCTGTCTGGCATTGTGTACGAAAACAACCCCCCCCCTCCCCGCCCCCCGATTTTCTCGAACTTGCAGATCATAGATTTTAGTCGAGAATACATAGATCATGGATTTTTGGCCCCGCAGATCATAGATTTTAGTCGAGAATACATAGATCATAGATTTTTGGACCTGTAGATCATAGATTTTAGTCGAGAATGCATTAGATCACAGATTTTCGTCGAACCTGCAGACCATAGATTTTTTAGATTTTAGGTTTTCGCGCATTCGCGTCGGAGCAGAAAAGTATTATGCGAGAATGAAGAGAACCGTGCGTTCCGTTGAAATAAAATATCGAAAGTACACAAAAAATTTAGAATGTACAATACAGATAACAAGAAAAGTGAGTCGGATGCAAAGCCTGTAACTGCTTTCTTTTACCACTATGCCAAGCTTTGTTCTAAGTTACGAATCGAAGAGGCTAAGCTTCGTACGCTTAGTATTCGCATTCGTTCCGTGATTCGTATATTCGCGCTCGATAGTGTCAACAGCTGCGAACGATCACAATCTGTGCGGCAGATGTCGGGAGTCGTGAATCGGTGAGGGGTCCTTTTCTGGGCTTTTGACAGGCGTTCCCGAAGGGTTCTCAGCTGGCGATCGACGTGTCGGCGGCCATCGTGAAGCTGTCGGAGGACGGAACGCTGAAAAAGATCGAGGAGCTCTGGCTGTCGACGGGCAACTGCACGCAGGAGTCGGCGTCGGTGCAGCTAAATCTGAGCAGCTTCTGGGGCCTGTTTCTGCTCACGGGCACGACGTCGGGCGTGAGCCTCGTCGCCTACCTCACGCGCCTCCTGCTCCAGTTCATCCGGCAGCAGAGCGAGCCGCTCAAGCTGACGGGCCCCGGACGAACTCGGCGCAGAACCTTCATCAGATCGTTCGCCTCCTACGTGAAGGAATCGTCGATGACGAGAGATCGGAAGAGGGAGCCCGATGACGGCGGTGAGCAGGAGGAAGAGCAGAGTGTGGCACCTCCGCAGGTCGGTGGACCTCATCGTTAAACAGGCTCGATAACACTCCTATAAACCATGTCGGAAAATGTCGAAAAACTGGCGCAGATAGATCAAATCCGAGCCCTCATCGGTGGCCAAAGGTGATATGCTTGCTGTAGAGCTCCTCCAGTATACACATCAGACAACGCCCGTCGAAAACTGCAAGCCATAGATCCTTTTTGTTGAAAAACTGGAGATGGCATCGTTGTCTGTTTACTAACAGATGGAGATAGCAGATCCATCGTCAATATCGTAGCCGCCGCCATCATCATCATCTCTCCAGTGTCAGTTGGAGATGTCATAAGTTTGCAACTTTAGAAGTAGATCCATCATCACCATCACCATCACCATCATCACCATCATCACTACCATCATCATCATCACCATCATCATCATCATCACCACCATCATCTTCTGTCTGGTGGAGCTGACATGTTAGTATCGTCATCACCAGTGCCGTCATCATCGCCACACCACCACCATCACCATCACCATCACCATCACCATCTCCATCTCCATCTCCATCTCCATCTCCATCTCCATCACCATCACCATCTCTATCTCCATCTCCATCTCCATTACCATCACCACCACCATCTCCATCGCCATTGTTATCATCACATGGTGGCACAAGTGCAGGGAACAAACGTCAAAGACCTGCACAAAATGCGTGATGACAGACATCGATCATTCGCAACATTCTGCAGCTGCTTCATCCTCGCTCGTATAAATATTTGTTCTACCATGAGCCTTCCTTACTCAACATGCACCTATACATACATGTCTATCACTTGGAGAAATCAAAAGGATCGTACCTAGGCAAGTCAATACACATGCTAACTTCAACATTTTGCCATTTACCAAACTCGATCGCCCAACTGTCTACAAAGTTTGTTTGTTAACATTGAAGGGTTTGATTTTCTTTGCTACAAAACTGGCCAGAGTGTGGAAATGTTGCTTCCTTGAGATGTAATGTTCCATGCTCATTATTGAATGAAAAAGAGAGGCATACTCAAAGTCAATCTCCTGTATTAGGTGAGGAAATTTTCTCCCATTTCGAGTGCTGACGATGGGAAGTAGAGCGAGGAAAACTCTCTGCTCTCTACGTATGCTGCGCAATCTCCGTGTGCCATGACAAGCTATATCCACCAGGGAACTATCCACCTGAAAGAGAGTCCATCATAAATCATATCAGCGAATTAAGGAGAGTCCACCTGAAAGAGAAGGTACAAGATTAGGGAAGGATAAATCGAATACAGTACTGCATTCCATGCATGCTTACCACTTGGCAATCGATCCCGAAACTCAGGTGGTTGTAATGTACATAACAATATTACTGTTATTACTGTTAACAGATACCATGCCGGACGCGATTTGTAAAAACTTCATGCATTTGACTTCCATGCTTTTGGCTGAATGCGAGCGCAAAACGATTCCCCTTCGCCAGATCTGCTCCTACTGATGAGATCTTGCCGAGTCAGCTCATACTATTATCAGCAAATGCTACCCTGGTGTCAAGCAAAGCCAACATATAAACAACGCTCTATGGACACTTCATATCTTCTCAATATGACAAACAGCAAACACACATTAAAAAAATGCTCGAAACGGCGTTTACGTTTCCTGGCTGGTGGTTAGCAAAGTTACCCAAAATAGGGAATGCCAGAACATATCAAGTTGTACCAAATTAGGAAAGGTAGAAGACATATCTTGCATGACCAGAAGAAGGTGCTCTGTTGCCCATTTGACCTAATTGGATCTTCTTCAATCCTGTCGATCCACTCAGATAAGAATTGCACAATGGCCATTCGAAGCAGATAATATATATATCACCCAAATTCCTTGGTTATTCTGGAATACAAGCAATTTCAGCGTTACACTCAAAAACCTGATCGATTTGGAAATAACTGCTGTCAAAAGAGCAGCCCTAGAACTATGGACATCAGAGATTTGATTGAATGCATCGCAAGATTGGAGATAGTAATCAAGAACAATGTGAATGCGACTGTTCTGAAATTCATACTTAGTGTTGTGTAGATCAACCACACTTGTATTCAAAAACAATATGAATGCATCTGTTTTATTCAAACCCCATACCTTGTATAATGATTTAATTTTCATGGATTTATCGCCTTGAACATTATGAGCAAAAGAATGATTCTTATGGATGTACCTTTATCTTGTGAGAGCACTTCTCGGAGTCAGCAGCTGATGGGCTTTTTCCATAACGTCCCCAATTCATTACCAGAATCAGCAATCCTGTTATGAACACTACACACACACACACACACACACACACACACACATTGTGTTCATTGCATCTAGAAAAATTGAGCAATAATAGAGGACAGTAAACTACAGCTTTATAAAGTTAAAAAGTTTCGATTTGAATACAACATCTCATTTTGAGGATCGAATTACAAGACATCAAAAAATCAAGAAAGCACAACATACAGAAGAGAATATCATTGCAAGCATAAGAAAATATGCATAACAGATCTGGGCAGAGTAAGTAGCAATGCAGATGAAACGTGAGCAAACAGTCTGGAGAAGATGGACAAAAAATGTTTTTTTTTTCTTGTTGAATATCAATGAGCATATCCAAAATTTTTGAACAGTTTTCGATCGGGAGCGCACCTGACATGCAGAAAGTCCAAAGCAAGACTGCTTATCTTCTACATGTAGAGGCCATTAAATATCCATGATGGACGGCCTCATGGGATGAAGTGCCCCCACATGTGGGTTTTGACTTTCCACAGAGGACGATCTTAAACCAGATATCCAAGGGTCAACAAACAGATGAAATGGTACTATGCTTATAGAGTACATCCTTAATTTAGGTGTGGTTCACATGCATGCCAGAGAATACTGAGGCATTTTCTCCACAAACTAAATCATTGCAGATCAAGTACCCATTGTCCATGAGCCCCTCCCTGTAGCATCGTTATCGCTGTTTACACACATTACTGAAGGCAATCTTCTGATTCCCATGGCTCCTGACTACCACTATCCACTAATATTGCCTATGTCCAGAACGTACACAAGCAACAGTTTACAAAATTCTCCAAAGGGTCTTGATCATATTAGCCAGATCCTTCACCAAGAATGATTAAGAGCAGTTTAGCCACAAATATAAGAGCTTTCCAGAAATCTGTCCAAGATCATACAAACAATTCTGCTAAACTATGCCCTTCAGGAGTTCTTCTACAGGGTTTTTCCTTGTCATATATCCAGAAGCTGCAGCAACAAACTATGCAGGGTTCACAAGGCTCTTCAAGAGAATCTGATTTTCACACATGCCAAAATCATCAATCAGGTTGTTTTGGTATCTCCGATTCTTCATGCTCAGCAGACAAAGGGCTACATTCCATTATGTCCATTCACATTGCGGATATGTTTTCAGCATCTCATTCATGCATGCTGAGTGTAAGAGAGCTATGCAAGACTCCAAACCTGTCTCTTTACCCACGATCTTACCTGAGCTTCAGTCTGTTCATCACCACCATATCAATCGTTAGCATCCTTTGTCCAGATATTAACAATTCGGCAAGAGCAGAGAATGCTCCCTCAGTGATCCATATCGGGGCTTTGGTGTCCTATGACACCATTATAGGAAATACAGCAATAAAGGCCATTAAGATGGCTCTTGACGACATCAACAAGGACAAGAATGTTCTAAATACCTCACAGCTTGTATTACACCTGCTGGATACTAACTGCACTGCTTTCACAGGGGTTGCTGCTGGTAATTTTCTCTACGTTTTCTGCATTCGTATTGTTTTTTTTTTTTTTGGTTTCATAGGCTACAACTGCCACAACTGCTTCCTCATGAAATTTCTGGGGGTTTCCAGCCATGCAGCTCTTCAAGCAAGAAGTAGTGGCAGTGATAGGACCCCAGTCAACCTCTGTCGCTCGTTTTGTTGCACACATGGCAACTGCTATCCAAGTTCCCCTGCTCTCATACGCAGTAACCGATCGGTCCTTTTCAGAGCACCAGTACCCATATTTCTTCCGGATCGCACACAGCGACGCCATGCAGATGCAAGCTATTGCATCCCTGATAGCCAGGTATGGGTGGAGAGACGTGGTAATTGTATACATAGATGATGAGTATGGGAACAGTGCAGTTGCCGCCCTCAGCGATGCCTTCCAGCCTCTAGGAGTTCACCTGGTAGAGAAAATGGCCGTCATGGCAAACTGTGACAATACTACCATCAGTAGCATCCTAACCGACCTTTCTTTCCTGCAACCAAGAGTCTTTGTAGTTCACATGCCGCAAAACCTTGCATTGCCATTCTTTGCGCAGGCAAAAAATCAACTCATGATGACCGGTGGTTATGTATGGATTGCTTCAGACTATATGATCAGCACCCTGACCTCCAGTCCACAGAAAACCAGTGTATTGGACACGCTTCAGGGCGTCGTCGGAATCCGTGCATTCCTGCCGAAATCACTGGAGCTCAAAGATTTCATTCGCAAATGGAACAATCAATCTTCCTCTGCAGAGCCTGAAGATGACATGCTCATTTACGGTCTCTATGCATACGATGCAACACAAATGCTTGCCTATGCAATTGATAACTACACAAAGGCAGGTTTCAACTTCACCTTCAAAGGCTCTACATTCCCATCACTTTCTGGAGGTGGTTCCGACCTAGCTCAAATCAAAGTTTTTGAGGGAGGAATCACACTCAGCGACGCTATACTGCAGACACACTTTCAGGGAACATCAGGCTATATACAGCTGAACTCGAGGGGTGATCTCAACCGTGCAGCGTTTGAGATCCTGAACATTGTAGACCGGGAATTCAAGGTAGTTGGCTACTGGACAAACCAAACTCAACTGTCCGTCTCTCCACCTGTCAATGTCACTGATCCCAGTTTCATAAGCTCTCAAGCATCAGATTTGTCGATTCGGTGGCCCGGAGACCCCAAGGAGACACCGCGAGGATGGGCTCTTCCAAGGCCTTTGAAGATAGCAGTTCCGAGGAAGATAGGGTTTGAGCAGTTCATAAACTTCAACATAGATAATAGGACCAATACCACGACTTACGGTGGTTACTGTATTGATGTGTTCCGAGAGGCTCTGAAATTCGTTCCATATAGTGTCCCATACAGCTTCGAATTGTTTGGGAACGAACCATCACCCATATATAACGAAATGGTTTTGAACCTAGCTCAGAAGGTAAAAACAAACAGTTGCATTTTTATGAACTCTTATAAGGAGAAAAAGTTTGGGTAGGATAGGGAAACTCGAATCATAAAACGAACCAGTGTTTCCATTGTTATTGCCCACATTAGCATTGAATTGGCTATTTTCCCATGGAAATTTGATTATTCTCCTGAACTGGTGATTTATAATTTGACAAAGGCCTGTGATTGATTCTGTTCAACTATCATCATTCAAACACCACCATTTCTGATCTTCATAAAATGCAATGAATGTGCAGACATATGATGCTGTGGTGGGGGATGTCACTATAACAGCAAAAAGAAGCGAGATAGTGGACTTCACTCAGTCTATCAAAGATTCTGGACTAGTGGTAGTCGTCCCGGTAGAGAATACGAAATCAAGTTACCCATGGGCATTCTTGAGACCTTTCTCAACGACTATGTGGTGCACAACTCTGGTTTTCTTCGTCTTCACAGGGCTAGTCATCTGGTTGCTTGAACACAAGAAAAACAGGGACTTCCAAGGTCATCCTAGAAAACAAGTTGTGACTTTTCTATGGTAAGGTTTTTCTTTTTAATTTGTTTAGATTGAGATACATTTATAGACAGCGGAAAGAAAACCAAAACTGGATCACTCTGCTGAGATAGTTTTTGTCTCATAAGACAAATTTGCCCCTGCAGGAAGAGCTGTTTATATAAATTTTTACCACATCTGCTCTTTTAAAATATCTGCTTATGCATTTGGATGATGATGGTAAATATGTCTGGTCTTTGAACCCTCCTCTCTTTTTTGGGCAGGTTCACTTTTTCTACACTCTTCTTCTCTCAAAGTAAGTGGCTTTCATTTATCAGTGATTCTGTAGTGTATATGATTAGCTGATGGTGGCACTGTTTCCAGGAGAGAGAACAAAGAGCACATTTGGGAGGTTCGTTGTCCTCGTTTGGTTGTTTGTAGTCCTTATCATCACATCGAGTTACACTGCGAGTTTAACCTCAATCTTGACACTACACCAGCTTGCACCTGTGGTTAAAGGTATTAGTAGCCTACAAACCAGTACTGACCCGATAGGCTACCAGGGCGGATCGTTTGTAAAAGACTACCTACTCAGCATCAACATTGAGTCCGACAGGTTGATAGCCTTGAACTCCCTCAATGATTTTGCTGACGCTCTTCTAAAGGGTCCGGCTAGGGGAGGTGTTGCTGCCATTGTTGATGAGCTTCCATATGTGGAAATCTTTCTGAGCACCAAGTGTGGCTTTACTATAGTGGGCGACCAATTCACGAAAGGAGGATGGGGCTTTGTAAGTACTCATTACAGACACAATGCTCTCAATTCTCTCAGATTATATACTAATGGATAAAATCCCTCACTCCTTCATTACCTGGCAGGCTTTTCCAAAGGGCTCCCAGCTTGCGGTCGACATGTCTCGGGCTATTTTGAACCTGTCAGAGAACGGAGAAGTCCAAAAAATTCAAGATTATTGGCTACCGTCTCACAAATGTGCAGCTACCAGCAGTAACACTCAAGAAATGGATTCGACTCAGCTGAGCATAAATAGTTTCTGGGGTCTCTTTCTAATCACTGGCACTGCATCAGTCTTGAGCCTCATTATCTATCTGATTCGCCTGCTGTTGCGATTCTCTCGGCAGCAAAGTGCTGCTTCTGACACCACAAGGATTGCATCAGGGAATAAAGGATTCATCAAATCTTTTGCTTTGTTCTTCAACGAGTCAGAAGTAGAAAAGGATATGAGAAGGGGGTCTGCTGCCAGTGGAAAGAAGAAGAAGAATCAACCAGAGCAGACACCACCCTCAGATCAGATGGCTCCATTATATCAGACTCTTCCATTATCTCCTGGTTCTTCATTATCTCAGCGCTGCCCATTTTGTCACAACTCCCCATCATACCAGAGCTCCCCATTTTCTGAGGCCTCCCCATCATACCTGATCTCTCCATAACATCAGGGCCCCTCAACTGCCCAAAAGCCGATATCATGTGGATTATACATAATCGACAGTGTTCTTTCATGGATTTCCTACAGTAACTCTATTCCCAGTACAAGTTTGAACTAGAGATGGATCTGTCATGAATTTTCTGCAGTAAATCTATTCCAATACAGTGAGAGCTTAGAGATTTGGATCCCATAATACCGAAAAGCACAATTATAGAAATGTGAAAACATGTCTAGTATGATGAGCATTTCTGTGCACAGAAATGGATCAAATGTGACACAAAACTGGGGTGCATATCACATTAAAGATTAACCATGCGAATTTATTCTGGAGCCTTGTCATTCTTAATTATTAGAGTATCATAAACACAACTTCCTCAATTCTGGAAGTGGATGAGAACAAACTTTATCAAATGCCATAGGGAATATATACAGATACCATTCTTCATCTAATTTAAGATCCTCATAGCATATTTAACAAGGCAAACAAACATCCGCTGATATGAGCTTGGACATAGCTTTATGTCACCCGATAGCTTCATGTCACCAATGGACTAAGAAGAGTTGCTTCTTCTATCAATAAGAAGAGTTGCCCGATGTCACCCATGCACCGGACGTAGCTTCATGTCACCAATGGACTAAACTAGCTGAAATTCTATATAATATTCATGCACCGGACATAGCTTCATGTCACCAATGGACTAAACTAGCTGAAATTCTATATAATATCCATGTATCCGATGACCTTATAGTGTTTATCACAAAGGTTTACTCCATATAACCGATGGACTAAAACCGCTGAATTTTCTTTTCTTTCATCATGAGCTAATTTTGGAGCAGCTCAGCTCTATCTGAAGTTTCTAAGCTCCCCGTATAACCTATCGAATCAAAGTTGCACTCCTATCGATCAGCAAGCCACCTTTTCTGATACTCCAGGACTTTCAATATAGCATACATAAGTTGGCAGCCACATTACAATAAGTTTGATGATTGATATGGTAACATTATGTTTGGCTTATGACAAAAAGTCAGACAACTGCCCGGACCATTACATGTAAGAATAAATAACCTACCGTCCTACTCACGTGACCTTAATGCATTTGACTATTTTGTTCGACAATCCTGTTGAGAAATAAGAAAACCTGAACCACCATACAATCATCATAATTCAATCGCTGGGTGAATGAATCACCAAGCTTGAGTCTCACGTAACTCGAACATAAAGCATGGCTGAGGAAGGGTGGAAAAGATCACAGTAAGACAGCATATGCCTTACTGATTTGTTTTTTATCATTAGTATCTATGGAAACTGCAATCGAGATGACGAAAGAGTTACAGATCTTAAAATGTAACTTAAAATGCGGGTTCTAGAAATATTGTCGAATTCCTGTTCTTCTTAAGTAGTCTCTTGTTCCAATGGATCCTCTCCCAATAACACAAAACCATGGCAAGCATCGTTAATTCAATGAAAATCCAATCGATGCTCCATGAATGTTGTCTGATGAATGCCTTCAGGAAGACTGATTGTTTACGAGTTTCCTAAACTAGTACGTGATTCATCCATACATTGATGCAATGTATGTCAGGCCATACATTTTTCCATCGTTTTCTTCTAGCGTTCTAACGATGCCCAGCATTCTAATCCCGGGTATCTGGCTGGGCATCCCTTTCCCTGCACAATCTCACGTTGCAGAGACAGGCAACTGCTTCTACGGCCCAAACGAGCCAAATTTACAGGAGCTCCTGTAGGATCGGCAATGCACGGAGAACAAAGACATGGCTCCATATACGATCTACACCTCCCGTCACAGGAACGAAAATCTCACAGAAGCAAAGTTTCATCCGGAAAGGAAAAAGCCAGAGATCGGACAAGAGAGGAAATCGGGCCTACCTTGGAAGAGGAGAGGACAGGTTGTCTGGAGCTTCAACGAAGCGGCCGAAACACCATTTCTTCTTCTCTTCTTCTTCTTCTTCTTCTTCTTCTTCTTCTTCCGATCCCTGGAGCACAGGGTTTACGGTTAGGGTTAGGGTTAGGGTTAGGGTTAGGGCTAGGGCTAGGGTTAGGGCTATAGTTGGCTTGGGCTTAAGGGTTCGGTTTAGGGTTAGCGTCAGGCTTTAGGGTTTAAAGATTAGGGTTAGGGTTTGGGCTTTAGGGCTAAATTTAGGTTTCCTGAGGCTTAAGGGTTAGCTTAGGGTTGGCATCAACTTTTAGGGTTTGAAGATTAGGGTTAGGGTTTGGGCTTTGGGGTTAGGTTTAGGTTGCCTTAGGCTTACAGGTTAGGTTTAGGTTGCCTTAGGCTTAAGGGTTAAGTTAGAGTTGACATAAGGTTTTAGGGTTTTTGCTTAGGCTTTAGGGTTAGGGTTGGATTAGGCTTATGGGTTAAGTTTAGGGTAAGTGTCAGGTTTGATGGTTTACAGTTTAGGGTTTAGGATTAAACATTCCTTTTTGTGTCTTTGGTTTAGGATTAAGGTTAGGTTTAGGGTTGGGTTAAGCTTTTTTAACTCTTCTTTTTTTCTAGAGTTTAAGATTAGGGTTTACCTATTTCGACCACTCGGGAGCAATTGCATCAATGTCATGCCACTTGTGGACTTACGTGAGTAGTGTATACGGCTAGGGTTAGGGTTTCTTTCTATTTCCTCTCGAGCACAATCATCGTGTCACCGTGCGGGCTAGGAGGTTTAGGGTTAGGGTTTCATCGTTTCGATTTTCAAGACATTTAACGAAATATATGGACTTCGGTTGAGGATTATTAAGGATGGAGCAAAGGCTAGGATTAGGGTTAGGGGTAAGGTCAAGGGTTACAATGAGAGTTAGGGCAAGGTCAGGCAAGGATGACCATTAGAGTTAGGGTTAGGGTTAAGGGGTTCAGGGCTAGCTCCATGATGATGGATCTGTTCAAGGTTTAAGGTCATGTAATGATCCAATCGGTGGGCTCCCAGCATCACCCACCAGCTGCCTAATCTCCATGTGCTTTGTGCTAAACCTTAAACCCTAAACCCATGCAACAATTGCATATCCGTTGCAGAGACCATTAGTGTTAGGGTTAGTGGGTTTAGGTCTAGCTCCATGATGATGGATCCATTCAAGGTTTAAGGTCATATAATGATCCAATTAATGGGCTCCCAGCATCACCCATCAGCTGCCTAATCTCCAGATGCTTTGTGCTAAACACTAAACCCTAAACCCTAAACCCATGCAACCATTGCATACCCATTCCAAAGACCTCCAAGTCGTCGCTTTCTTCCCGAAACAGTCCAAGTTTAGGGTTTCCGTACCAAACCCTGAGCCGACGGCTTCTTCTTCTTGTGGCTCATTTTGTATTTAGGCGCAGGAAACCCTAAACCCCATGGGACAATTACATGCCAGTTTAGGGTTTAGCATACTAAGCCCTAAACCCGTGGGGCGATTGCATACTAGTTAGTGTCTAGTACTAAACCCTATATTTCTTCACAAGCAAGGGCCAGCTCCATCAAAAACACTCTTAAGTTTAGGGTTTAGGGTTTAGTACACAAACCCTAAACCCTAAACCATAAGCCTTAAACCCTAAACCCTAAACCATAAGCCCTAAACCCTAAACCCTAAACCATAAGCCCTAAACCCTAAACCCTAAACCATAAGCCCTAAACCCTAAACCCTAAACCCTAATCCCTGAACCCTAGCCCCAACCCTGGGCCCTAACCCTGGGCCCTAACCCTGACCCTACACACATCAAACGGAGATGGTCTCCCTTCACAGCACTCTACGCTCAGAGTTTAGGGTCTCAATACTAAACCTTGAATCCAAAAACCCTAAACCCTAGGTTCTCAATACTGAAACCTCAAACCCAGTACTGAAACCCTAAACCCTGGGTTTTCAGTACTGAAACCCTAAACCCTAAACCCTTATCCCTGAACCCCAAACCCTAAAACCGCTGCCTCTGTTACATGGCTAAATCTGGGCAATGCCAGAACCAGGGTTTCCAGAGTAGTGAATCGGGGAAGTTTGACAATGCAGAGAGAGAGGCCAATTTTAAGCAAGAGCCATGATGAGAGTCCTCATGGGGGATTCAGGGAGCTTTCCCACACCATGTGGGGAGCTCTCTTTGACTTTCCCTGCACCCTGGAAAACCCTAATTCCAGCACATGCTCCTGCTACAATGGAGTCCAGCACAGAGAAGAGGAGTTTGAGATCCTGCATATCCTCATCACATCCTTTATTTGATCAGGCTGAGGTGGTCTTCCACATGCCCCTTGAGGTGCAGCAAAATCATCATTACCCACAAAAAAACCATATCTCCAACTGCCATCTGTTGTCAGAGGAAGCTTGCAACTCCTGGAGAGAAAGGATCATCAACATCATCACCCACAAAAACCAGAAAAGCTTGCAACTCCTCAAGCTGTGGAGAGGAAGGATCATCATCATCATCATCATAACTCACAAAAGACCATATCTCCAACAGCCATCTGTTGTTTGGAGGACATGGCATGAAAGCAGAAAAGCTTGCAACTCCCCAAGCTGTGGAGCGGAAGGATCATCATCGTCTTCATCATCACCACCCACAAAAACCAGAAAAGCTTGCAACTCCTCAAGCTGTGGAGTGGAAGGATCATCATCTTCATCTTCATCATCACCACCCACAAAAAACCATCTCTCCAACAGGTCAGAGGACATGGCATGAAGGCAGAAAAATCTCGCAACTCGAAGCTGTGCCACATCTGGTTAGAGACATACTTACAGCCTGGGATCTTCTTCCATGAGGGGCTTTTACCTGCTGCCATTCTCAGGGTTACGAGCAACCAGGCTGCTCTTCCATACACCAAGCTTCTTCACAGCACACCCACACCCTGGTTGGTTATGGCTGCGATTCTGGAAAGCTTTCCAATAAGCTCCTCCAGAGAATTCTTCATGCCCCGCAGATCAAGGGTTCTTGCATCAGCATCACCACTCATCTTCAATCACCCTCCAGATATGTCCACAACATCATCCAATCCACATGTGCAGGATTCCAGTCAGGTGCACAAGGCCAGGACAGTGTCTCTTCCATTTCTGAGCCTCAGTTTGTTCATCACTGCCATGTCGGTATGTGGCATCTTCAGTCCAGACGTTGTCGGCATTACAGATGCACAGGCTGCCCCATCGGTAATTCACATTGGAGCTCTCGTCTCCTATGAGACTTTCATTGGGAGAGCAGCTATAAAGGCCATCAAGATGGCCCTGGATGACATCAACAAAGACAAGACCCTTCTGAACACCTCAGTGCTAGCATTACACCTGCTGGACACCAATTGCAGTGCTTTCACCGGAGTTGCTGCTGGTAAGCACGTACATGCATTTCCATTTGATCCGTGTTATATCTATTTGTTTGACCTCAGTAGATATGCTACTACAAACCTGTCTGTCATACACAAGCAGTATCAAACAAACCTGTCATACACAAGAAGCATTGAATGACTTGTACACATACTTGTCCTAGGTACACATGAAGCAATCGATGATTGATTCGCCTCCTCTTCCATCCAAGGCAATATCATGTATATATATGTACAGAGGACTTGATTAATCTTGTATATGCCATCTGGTTGCAGAGTTGCAAGACCTTAGAGACGGAATTCACCCTTGTTCCCTCTCGGGTATTGGGAGTTTTCCAGGGCTGAATATCTCTTGCTTTTCCTTTTCCTGCATGTCGATGGATTGCTTTCAACTTTGTTAATCTGCAAGAAGAAATGCAATCACAACTGCGCAAAGGGTCTTTTTTCTTTCTGTCATACAGCCATGTAGCTCTTGTATTTGTTATTATATTCCACACCATTGGGAGTTTTCCAGGGCTCAATTTCTTTTGCTGTTCCTTTCCCTGCATGTGGATGAACAGCTTTGGACTTTTTTCTGCAAGAAGAATTGCAATAACACCTGCACAAAGGGCCTTTTTTCTCATGTAAACTTTCTCTGTTATACTGTTCTTTTCCAGCCATGCAGCTCTTCAAGCAGGAGGTGGTGGCAGTGATAGGACCACAATCGACTGCAGTTGCTCGTTTCGTTGCTCACATGGCAACAGCCACCCAAGTTCCTCTGCTCTCATTCGGGGTTACTGATCGTTCCTTCTCGGAGCACCAGTATCCATATTTCTTCCGTGTAGCCCATAGTGATGCCATGCAAATGCAAGCCATTGCATCTTTGATTGCCAGGTATGGATGGCGAGACGCTGTAATTGTGTACATTGATGACGAGTATGGAAGCAGCACAGTTGCAGCTCTCAGTGATGCTGTTCAGCCACTTGGAGTTCACCTGGTAGAGAAAGTAGCCGTCATACCAGACAGTGACAATAGCAGCATACTTGGCACCCTCAGCTATCTCTCTTCCCTGCAGCCTAGAGTCTTTGTAGTTCATTTGCCGCAAAACCTTTCCTTGCTCTTCTTTGCCCAGGCCAAAGACCAGCATATGCTGAGCAGTGGCTATGTCTGGATTGCTTCTGATCTTATGTTCAGCACCCTGGCCTTCACTGCACTAGAAGCCAACGTCTTCAACACGCTTCAAGGCGTCATCGGGTTCCGTGGATATGTACCAAAAACAGCAGAGTTGAAAGCTTTCATTGCCAATTGGAACAACCAGTCTTTGATGAAAGAGACTGAAAATAGCACCATCATTTACAGTCTCTACGCATACGATGCGACTCGATTGCTTGCATATGCAATCGATCGCTACATCAGGGAAGGTTCCAACATCACCTTCAACAATTCCAGTTTTCCCTCGCTTGCTGCAGGGGCGTCTTCTGACCTTGCTCAATTCAAAGTCTTTGAAGGAGGGCCCTCACTCAGCACCTCTATTCTGCAGACGCACTTTCTAGGGACATCAGGTTATGTACAGCTTAACTCCAATGGTGATCTCAACCGTACAGCGTTTGAGATTCTTAATATAGTTGACCAGGAGTTTAAGGTGGTTGGCTACTGGACAAACGAAACTCAATTGTCAGCCTCCCCACCTGTCAATGTCAGTGATGCCAGTTTTGTAAAATCTCAATCATCTGTTCTGCCAATCAAGTGGCCTGGAGACTTGCAAGAGACACCACGAGGTTGGGTGCTTCCTAAAAATGGGCGGCCTTTGAAGATAGCAGTTCCAAGGAAGATAGGATTTGAACAGTTTCTTAGTTACTCTGTCGATAACATAACCAATGTCACAACCTACAGCGGTTACTGTATCGATGTTTTCCTAGAGGCTCTGAAATATGTGCCATACACTGTTCCATATTACTTCGAATTATTTGGGAATGAATCGGGTCCCATATATGATGATATGATATTTCAATTAGCTCACAAGGTATGAGCAAACAATCACATTGGATGTCTTTTTAGCAATATGCATATACATATAAATACGTGTTTAACAGTGAACAACGAGCTATAGCATAGAGGCACTATGATACGCAGGGATAGCTTGAGTATTTAGTTTTTTTACCTACTGGTAAGTATGCACTCGAACTGCTCCTTTAATAGTTAAGAAAAATCTTGTAAAGTCCCATGAAGCTTCACTCTACAGCGTGAACGCAAAATCAGAGAAGCCTATTTTCACAATGCAGATTCACTTAGTGGATCATGCCATTTCAATTGTTTATTATTCTGTAAGAATTGTAGGAAAAACATCCATGTCACGGGTGAATAATGGAATGCATCCTTAACAAATTCTATGGATGTGCAGGCATTTGATGCAGTGGTGGGGGATGTCACCATTACGACAAAGAGAATGGAGATCGTGGATTTCACACAATCTATCAAAGATTCTGGACTAGTGGTGGTTGTGCCAGTACAAGATACACATTCTAGCTATCCCTGGGCATTCTTACGACCTTTCTCACCAGCTATGTGGTGCACTACTCTAGCTTTTTTTGTCTTCACAGGAGTCGTGGTCTGGCTGTTTGAGCACAAGAAGAACAGGGACTTCCAAGGAAACCCAAGGAAACAAGTTGTTACTTTTTTATGGTAAGTTGTCGCCATTTGCATAGGTTGTTCAGATGCATTAGCAACAAAAGAAGAAAAACAACAGCTGGGTCAACAGCTAGTACAAACAAATCATCAATCTTAGAAGTTTTTATGCCACTTTGTTAACTGATTGTTTGAGCACAAGATAACAGGGACTTGCATAGACACCCTTATAAACAAATTCTAACTGTGTGATGCCAATTTCTATGCCTGTTATGCTTACCTGATTCCTTTCTTTTTACCGATTCTCCTATTCTGTTCCTTATGCATCAAAGAGGATTTTTTATACTGTTTTCATCTACATGAACTATTATAGCAAAAACATTTATTGTTTCTCGTAACTCACTGATCTCATTAGAGAACAGTAAATATACTGTGCCTTCTATCACTTTCAAGTGTTTTGGATGTTTCAGGCCCATGCATTTGAATGCATCAAAGATGGTCATTGAACTTCAATTATGTGTCTTTCTATGCAGGTTCGCTTTCTCGACGCTTTTTTTCTCTCAAAGTAAGTGGGTTTAATTTGTTACAGCGGTGAATATTTCTGCAAGGGTATATATATATATAACTCGGGATACGTCACACTTTTTCAGGGGAAAGGACAAAGAGCACATATGGGAGAATAGTTGTTCTCATTTGGTTGTTTGCAGTTCTCATCATCACATCAAGTTATACAGCTAACCTAACCTCAATCCTGACATTACACCAGCTGACTCCTGTTATTAAAGGGATTAGTAGCCTACAAAGCGGTACTGATGCGATAGGCTATCAGACTGGATCCTTTGTGAAAAACTACCTGATTAATATGAACATAGCATCAGAAAGGCTGATAGCTATGGATTCGACGGAAGCTTATGCCGAGGCACTTAGAAAGGGCCCTGCTAAAGGTGGCGTTGCTGCTGTTGTCGAAGAACTTCCCTATGTGGAAGTCTTTCTGAGCACTATATGTGGCTTCACTATAGTTGGTGACCAATTCACTAAAGGAGGATGGGGGTTTGTAAGTATTTATAATGCTATCACATTTGTTTCAAGCTATGTAAAAAAAGTAGAATAATTCATCAACACTGTCTTCATTCCCTGATATGACAGGCTTTCCCAAAGGGTTCTCAGCTAGCAGTTGATATGTCTACAGCTATTCTGAACATATCAGAGAATGGAAAACTCCGAAAGATCCAAGATCACTGGCTAATGTCAGGCAAGTGTGCAGCAACTACTAGCAATATAGAGTCGATCCAATTGAGCTTGAGTAGTTTTTGGGGTCTCTTTCTAGTTACAGGCACGGCATCATGCTTGAGCCTTTTTATCTACTTAACTCGACTACTCTTGCAATTCTCTCGGCTGCAAAAAAATGTTCTTGAGCCTGCAAGGCCCGTGTCTGAGAAAAAAGGGTTTATCAAGTCATTTGCTTCCTATGTGTACGCGTCAGGAGTAGTAAAAGGTAAGAAACAGGAGCCTAGTGGTGTTGGAAGAAAGAAGAGGAAAATGGATCATCAACCAGAACCTGATATATTATCAGATCAAATGTCGCAATTATGTCAAGGATCGCCAAACTCTCAGAGTTCACGATTTTCTCAGAGCCCCCCATCTTCTCTCAGCTCTCCATCATACCAAATGTTCCCGTCGTACCAAAGCTCCTCGCCCAACCAAAGTCCACGTCCAGTGGATAATACATAATTAAAAAAGTTCTCTATGAATTTTCTGCAGTGGTTGCTTTCCAATACAGTGAAAACCTAGACATGCAGATCCCCTAAGGACGGAAAAGCACAAGATTACAAGGTTTAAAAAGCTCAGGTGATAGACAATCAGGTAAGACATAATCTGTTTTGTATGTATGGCATCACCCTGAACAGAAATGCTTCTAATGAGCACCAAAAATGGTGTTACATAAATGATTAACTACTTGAACTCGTCTACAGCCTCTTCATCCTTAAAGTTGATCATATACCTTAATCCTCAAAACACAGTGTGCACACTAATTGCTATAAGGCTTTATACTGTTATCATTCTTCATCTGAGTAAAATTTCCAAAGTTTTTACATTGGAAAACACGGCATATTTTTTGTAATGGAAGCAAGTACATCAGTTGATATGAACATGGAACTACTGTTATGCAGCCCTGCTTCATTCAATGTAACTGATGGATAAACCATGAGAGAGTAACCGCATAAAAGCTTTCTCTATGATATGGTTTTCAAACTTGAGAGTTGAGGCACGTGAAATGTTTTTTTTTCATCTCAAGCTAAAATTTGACTAGTTTTAAGATCCCTTGCACAACCCTAAACCAAGACCACGATTTCACAATGTGTTAGCTTATACAACCAATATCTGCAGCTTGTGACATGTTAGAACAAAGTTTTCACCTCCCATATGGTGCACAAGATGGTCAGGACGACAAAAAGGCATATGGTGCCCGATAACTTCGAAATCAGACTTTATCAGACGGCTCAAACGACCTTCCATTGATATAATTTGTTTAACAATCTTGTCAAAAGTGAAAAAAAATTTAAATTATATACTCTGGCGAAAGGCTATATGCTTCCATTATTGGACGAATAAATTTTCCAAAATTTAGTACATGTACCTCAAACAGAACATGCGACCAAACAGGCTGCACATGATTGCATTAGGAAGAATAAGCCTTATTGTTTTTTTCTGATCACCCAATCATGACTTTGGTGACTGCAATGGAGATCATAAAATGTTGAAAGGGAGGCTGAAGTCCTGTACCTTCCCTTCGTAGCATAAAGTAAAACTCATGTTGGTCCTAACATCTTTTCTGGCACCACATAATTGTCGAATTCTACCTCTGTCAGAACGCCTAATTTCAACGCAGCTTCCTAGTAACAGAAACATTGCAATCATTGTTAATCCAACTCATAAGAAGAGGAAGATATTGAGCAACTCATGTATCACAGTACTTTGAGTGTAGTTCCCTCCTTATGTGCCGTCTTTGCTACTAAAGCAGCCTTGTCATACCCAATTTTCTGCCATTCCATGCGAGACAAAATATTTAGTCTTTGTGCAATGATACATACAGTAATAGACAAATAGAATAATTAATTAATCTTACCGGATTGAGAGCTGTGACTAGCATTAACGACTGTTACCAAACCAAACTCAAAGGAATTAGTGCAAACACCAATGCACCTACCTGCATTCTGTTAACCTCTAAAAACTCCCAATAACCTCATACAAACCTCATGCACAATTTGGGAAATACGGCGCCGATTTGGCTGAATACCAATAATGCAATTCTTCCTGAAAGAATCAGCTGCATCTCCAAGCAGCCGCAATGACTGGAAAAAGAGCAATCCAATTTCCTGTCAAGTGTTTTCTTTCTTTACTAGTTCAGTAAGAATAACCTTACAATAGTACCTGAAGCACAGCATTGGCAATTAAAGGTTTGAAAACGTTAAGCTCAAAATGACCTTGAGCACCACCTACTGTTATTGCCACGTGGTTCCCTATCACCTTCATTTTCAAAATAAAACATGTAAAAATTACATATTTTAATATTTTACTAAACAGGCTATAGTTAGTAGCAGTGGAATGCATGTATGAAAGAATAGGAATACAAGTGGAATGCATGAATAAATCTATTCTTCTAAAAGGCTGACCCTTTCAATCTGTTCCATAAATGATACAACAGTAAATACAATATTCTGAACTCATTTCCACAGTTGGAGCTCGTAGATGGAGAGGATACTCAAAAAGCTACCTGAGCACAGACCATTGTCAAAGCCTCACACTGTGTTGGATTCACCTTTCCCTGTAACAAATCCATAAAGTTGCTTTAAAAGCCATGCATATATGCCATTTATGGCTTACATCACACTCCACTTGTAGGCTAACTCACAGCATTTTTGACATCACTAGGGATCCTGCTAGTTTTCATCTCGATACATATATTAAACATACTTCAAGAGGCAAATGGTAGCAGGAATGCTGATTTTAAAAGAACCTTGCATGCCTTCACAAGTTCATATTTCATTATTCAGTCTCTCCTGAATATTCATAGGTTCCACAAAGCTCAGATGCCTGACTTTTCAAGGCTAACATTTGAAAAGAGAATCATGCCCGCGGGCATTTTAGTATGTTGCAACAGTCACATGGTTCGATTTTCCCTGTGAATTCTCCTATGCATATTTTAGAACACAAATCATCAACATAACTGATCCCAAATCATAATCTTTCCTGACGGGAATGAATCAAACAAATGGATTTGCAAATAGTAGTGATAGAGCTACAACGTTGACAATATCTAAATCTCCAAATGGTTCTGATGTTTGGCTTTGATCAATGTTCCTTTGAAGTCTCAATTTCTGCCAGACACTCTTTTTACTAAATAACAGGATGCAGATACTGACTGATATGGACAGACTTTCCATAATAAACAGGAAGTAGGACAAATCACACATATATTTCTTTAAAAATTCAGTTACATGCAAAAGAAACAAAATTATCTTGTATGGTGTAAACCTACAGGCATTATGCTGCTGCCTGGCTCATTCTCTGGCAGTAGTAGTTCTCCTAATCCACAACGAGGGCCACTGAAAAAACCAAAGGGCTCTTAATACAAATGTTCATTTAGAATCTATCATGATTCAGAAGATAGCCAGCTTTTATTTACCTTCCAAGAAAACGTACGTCGTTTGCTATCTTATTCAATGATACTGCAATTGTATTCAATGCACCACTCAACTCTACAATAGCATCATGGGTTGCCTGATACATGACAGTGAGCTGTAAAAACATACAAAGCTGATTGTTTGATACTACAACATTTTCTTATGTAATGCATTACCAAAGCCTCAAACTTATTTTCTGCTGTGACAAAAGGTAAACCAGTTTCTTCCGCTACCGCCTCTGCAACTTTCACATCAAAACTGTTCATGCAAATTAAACCCTTAGATAGAGTTAATGCAGTAATAAAGGTATCTATAATTATTACTCGTTCCTAATGGAAGAAAGAACCAAATGTAACTTGCTCCTTAACATTGTGATCAACTTTTTAAACCACAAGTAAGCGGTGTCTATATATTCATATTTTCATGTTAGAAACCTAGAATTCATGGGTAGTTTTAATGGACATTATTGAACAAAAAGAGTAGAGATGGAGCTCAGTATATTAATAGTCTCCATCAAATATGTCTAGACAGCATCTTGACATTAAATTAGCATTTATTCTAGCACTGATATCACAGTCTTTGAGATTCTGACATTAAATCCGAATTGTTTTCTCCATAAGAACCGTACATTAGTAAAAGTCCTTGTTACTCACCCCTTCTTAGTATTCAGTCCTGTCCCGACTGCTGTTCCACCTTGAGCAAGCTATATCAGAGCAAAACAAGTTAGGCCTACATAAGACGACTTCAAAACCAGCAAGTCATAGACAATCATGCACTCACCTGATATAATCTTGGTAAAGCGGACTTAACACGTTCAATCCCATGTTTCACCTGATTAACATCAGACACATATCGACTCAAAATTCCTCTAAAATCAATCTTTGTGACTTGTTTGCTTCTTTACACTTCCTTTTTCCTTTGCCGAAATTGCCAAACAAATGCTTTCTGAATCGTTATATGAATCCTTACAGGAAAAAGCTACATAGGACTTTCATTCAGAGTAGCTACTTTAACAAAAAATAGAATACACTGATTCACCTTCCAATGCCTTAAAATTTATCATAATCTGTTTCATTCAGCAAATGGAGGTGGGACATAGTTTGTGAGAACGTGACTGTCCATGTGTACACTAATGACCATGTAAAACTTTATGAAATCGCCCTACCCAAAAGCAATCATTGGTGATTAATATGAAAAACTGTGCATTAATTCCTACATATGTAATCCCTTCTGCTGAATAAAAAACCTCACCTGTGTGGCATAGCCACTAAACTCTTGTCCAAGAGTCAATGGAACAGCATCTTGCAGATGTGTGCGCCCAATTTTCACAATATCTTTAAACTCCTCAGCCTATGTTATGATTTCGGGTTAGATCTTAAACTTTGAAGCTAGTAACAGAATACTCAAAAGATAGTTCATACAGCACCTTCTCTACAATAGCTGCAAGCAGACCTTCCAATTTAGGGATCAATCTCAGGTTGACTTCTATTGCAGCAGCAATATGCATCACCTATGTTTAAGCCAACCACATACAGTACATTAGCTACCATAAATTAATGTCTATTTATTTATAATCTGTGAAGACTGATGCTGAAAGATTCTACCAGATAAACAAGAAGCAAAACTCCCAAAGAATATGACCTCAATATTACCATTTCATATCTGAATTCAATGTCAGGTAGGCAGATGTTTATCAATGCAGATAATGATCTCTCAGGCACCAAATAACTTCCTGTTGCGAGTTATACAATGAACTTACTTTGATGTTCTTTTTCTAGTTACGTTTGATAATATTCATCAAACAGAACAAAGTCTCATCTTATATACTATGTAGGTACAAAGTAAGATATGCTGAAACATGGGCTCCATCCTAGCTTACTATGCCTTGGTGTCACTAGCTTATTATGCTTACTTCTTAAAATTTCTAATTGAGCTTCGACATTGACAGGTTCATGTTCAGATTGAAAGACAGGAAAATTACCGTAGGGAAGGTATCATTTGATGATTGGCTCATATTTACGTGGTCATTTGGATGCACAGCCTTGTCCCCAATTCTCTTCCCAAGGATTTCAGCAGCCCTGTTTGCTATGACCTGAATGTAAACATTTGTGAAGTTAACAAAATAGAAAAATCCCATCATACCTTAAATATATATATATAGAGAGAGATAGATAGATAGATAGATATCATAAAGGATAATTGTTTTCAAGTGAGACTAGCTAACCTCATTTGCGTTCATATTGGACTGAGTGCCACTTCCTGTCTGCCAAACGACCAGTGGAAAATGGGCAGTGAGTTTCCCATCTGCAACTTCTTGGGCAGCCTCCATTATGGCATTTGCGATTTTATTGTCAAGACCATAAGTTGCATTCACCTGTAAAACTCCTCAAGTATAAGAGTCCAGCCCTGTGATACCTCCATAAATCTATGCCAAGCTTTTAACCTATCTCACTTGTTTTGACGTATTGCTATAAATTTCAAGAGCTGTCTTCCCCTGAGCTATGAAATTCTTATCTCTTCAGCTTTCATGAATATCATGACCTGTAAAGCTCCACAGTTTAGGGGCTCAGCCCCACAACTTCTTAATAGACATCCGTTGAAATTTTCTCTGATCTATTACTTGCAATTGCAAACTACTATGCATTTTGGTTGTCTCTCAAGCTATTGAATCTCTAAAAGATTTGTCTTTACATATAACAAGAAGAAGTTTACAGGAACTCATACTGTGTTCCTTACCAGTAACCATCAAGATGCCACATTCTTAATGGCTTGCAATGAAACTGAAAGCTCTCAAACGCTTATTAAACATAGGTGCTCGCTTCATGATCATACCAATTGGTGGTGAGAACATGGTTCTCAATAGATACTACGTTTGTTCCATTTTCATAGTCACGATGAGAACAGAGGCATCCTTCTGACCATATTCAAATCCATCTAATCAACACGCTCTGACTTCCTTATCACAAACCACTGAGACACCACATTCTCAATATTGCAATGAAACTAGAAGTTCTTGAACATTTATCTACGGTGGGTATTTGCTTCATGACTATACCATTCTGCAGTGAGACACATAATTCTCAATAGATTCGTAGTTTGTTTTTTCACCACCGTACACGCGATAACAAACAGCCTCCTCACCTAATGCACGTTTTTAAATCCATCTAATAAACATGGCAAACAATCATCAAATACCTTAGCTGCCGACTTTTTAAGGATCCCAAATGCTTGAATAACTTGTTCAGGCATACGTTCCCGGGCCCCACCAATTTCGAAGTTCTGCAAAGATCTTTGTGTTTGCGCACCCCAGTACCTGCGAAGAACGAGAGACGAGAGTTGTGAGTGGGCTAGCCCTCCTTTCTATTATTTGCATGCTCAGCGGAAAGAAACACTTATAAGAAATTGCTAGCATTGAGATCTAGAACCCTAAACCCTACATACTTATACAGCAAAGAAACGTCTGGTAGAAAATGAAAGCAACTATACTATATTCCAGTAAACATTTGGTCTTTTCAAGCCATTTACTGGAAGCACATGCAAAAAGACAGATCAGATGATCGTTTAATGTCTTTAAGTCTGTGCTATTCCCGCATAAATTTTCTACATTTATGGTTAAACCAAAAGGTATGCCTAGCACGCACACATACACAAATGATTTGCTGAATTTCTTTAAATTTGTGATATTTCCTGATAAATTTCCTACTTTTGAAGCTACACCAAAAGGTATGCATGCATACAAAAACTTATGCACATGCAAACAGCCACGAACTTATATGTCTGTACATTTGTGACATTCCCTGGCAAAATTTTCTACTTTTGTCACTAAACCAAAAGGTATGCAGACATGCCTTGATACCTACAAACTTACATTATACATTCATAGGTACGTACATGTATATTTATGTATGCACACAAAATGCCTCAATGACGAACCCACGTTAATCAAGAAGAAAACGTTGGAAACGATAAATGATCGATTTATATAGACAGGCCGCGGTGATGATACACACATTCGCAAGATTGAATATTGAGATCAAAGGAGGGGTATCGATATATGCACAAGACGGGAAGAGAGCTTAATGATCTATGCTTATATTTTGTCACACTGAAATTTAAATCAGAAAGACACTTATCAGTTGCAGAATGCACACTAATAAAAAATGAGCTGAATGGAAAGTATGGGAGATATAGAAGAGCGGCTTGAGGTTCATTTGCATCTGATCCATAAGCTCAAAGAAAACGCTTTTTAGCCACACACGAAAGCACATGACAATAACAGTGTAAAATATAAAACAACGAAGAAGAAGGACGAACAGCGCCACCAGAAACGCATCATTCATATCCTCAAAGGTAATGTTTTTAGGCCACAAGAAGCATACGGAAAGAACATTGTAATCATAAAACCAGAAGAAGAAAGATGAAAGAGGACGAGAAACGAAGGAACGAAAGAAGCTCAGAGAAGAAGGGAGGTAAGGACAGAAGGAGAAGGAGACGAATGGAGAGTGATGAAAACCAGAAAACAAAGGAAGGGAGAGGAGACTGAGAGAGAGAGAGAGGGAGAACAAGCGCGATGATGAATGTTGGTGATGAGAAGCTCGCTTACTTGTCTGCGGGGACTTTGATGGGGCCGAAGGTGTCGCGCTCTTCTCGGAAGTCGGCGACGACGGTGGTGGACATGGATCTCGAAGACGACGGGCAAGGAAGGCATCTGCAGGAAGAGGAGGAGGAGGAGGAGACCCGCAGGGCTCGCGAAAGGAAGCGGGAGCTCGCCATAGCTGCTGCTGCTGGCTGCTTCGGCAGTCTTTCGCGCCTTCTCTCCTCGGTCGTCTTCTCCGCGCAGAGAAGAAGAAGAAGAAGAAGAAGAAGAAGAAGAAAAACAGAAAATGCCAGAAACGCAAACGCAAACGCAAACGCAAAAAACAGAAAAACAGAAGAAGAAGAAGAAGAAGAAGAAAAACGCCAGGAAACCCTAAACCCTAACGAAACCCTAAAAAAAAACCCTAAAGGAAACCCTAGAAACCCCTAAACCCTAACAAAGCCCTAAAAAAAACACCCTAAAGGAAACCCTAGAAACCCCTAAACCCTAACGAAACCCTAACAACAAAACGCTAAAAAAAAACCCTAAAGGAAACCCTAGAAACCCATAATTCCTAACGAAACCCTAAAAAAAAACCCTAAAGGAAACCCTAGAAACCCCTAAACCCTAACGAAACCCTAAAAACAAAACGCTAAAAAGAAACCCTAAAAAAAACCCTAAAGGAAACCCTAGAAACCCATAAACCCTAACGAAACCCTAAAAAAAACCCTAAAGGAAACCCTAGAAACCCCTAAACCCTAACAAAGCCCTAAAAAAAACACCCTAAAGGAAACCCTAGAAACCCCTAAACCCTAACGAAACCCTAAAGAAAAAAACAAAACCCGGAAGGAACCCTCCCTAAACTCTACATTCTCTAGCTTTCTTTGTTCGGGCCCTCTTCGCAAGAAGCTGGTGTTTTCATCATCGTCTTCTTGGAAAGCTAGGACAGCTAAACCTTGAACCCTAAACAGTAGAAACCTGCGAAACCCCCTGAAACCCTAAACAAGAAAACCCTTTAAACCCAAAATTCTCTGGCTTGTGGGGAAAAGCGGGGAAAGCTGGGGAAACCCTAGACCCTAAACAAACAGACAAAGCAAAATAAAAAACCTAGAAACCCTTACAACCCTAAACCATCAGAAACCGTAGAAACCTAAACCCTGGCTGTTTGCTCGGGTCCTCGCCGTTTGTTCCTTGGAAAGTGTTTTCATCATCTTCTGGGAAAAACTAGGAAGATTTGGGGGGTGGGGAGATAGCAAAGCGAGGATCAAGAGGCAGGAATCGCACACGTTTTCCCGGCTTGACTCGGAGGAGGAGCAAGCAGCAGACTGACACAGACACTTTACTGATTGCTGTTATTCGGCTGTTTTTAGGCCGGCAAAACCTGCTACTACTGATGTTTCTGCGCCTCCCGTGCAGAGATGTCCACCGAAAAGCTTCAGCGGATCCCAGCCAGAGTTTTTTGAAAGATCCACCGTCGATACTAGATTCATTTATGCACGGCTGAATTTGACCGACCGACCGTTTCTACGTACAAAAGGGCAAAATAAATCGCAAAGCTCAAGTGAATATCACACGCGAATCTACGCACGATAACAATCGAATGTGAAACCTTCTAAGTTATTAGTTAAAGTGAAGTGTAGCCTAGTGGTAAGATAATTTAGGTTTGTTACTGAGAATGTGGAGCAACTTCACTCTCTCCTAGCTAGAACCTCTCTCATTAAACTTTCTCTTCTTTCTCAAACTCCATCCTAGGAAGAAAAGCTTTTGCCTCTTGTGTTTTGACTTTGGGAGCCAGAAATGCCCAAAAGAAAGAACCCTTCAAACATACTCTTTTGCTTTTCTATATGACCTTTTCCATGTTTTTGTTTGTTGTTGTTTGGGCATTTTCTGTTATCTGCACTTTTCCATCTACTATTTCACCTATTTCAGGCATCAATGGAAAAAACCTTCACCCACAATGGCATGTAATCTGTAAGCCTTGGGAAAAGATTCGATTCGGTTGGGCCAAAAAAATAGAAGCGCCGACTAATCATGCACTTGCAAAGCGCAAATCGATCGAGAATATATACACCATGCTGATTCTTCTGCTGATTTGATCCAACAAGCAGCTTTTCAAAAGAGAGCTATGGAGATCTTCTGTTACAAGTTTACGGAGCTAAAGAGGCGACATAGATTCCCTGCTTCAGTTTTCCCACAGTTAGTTCCGAAAGCTTCCAAACACTCTGTACATTCGTCGACCTATGTGCAAAAAAGAGATTATATGATTCAGTAAAAAAAAGTCTTCTTTGTATTGCGGAGTTCCATCTTCGATTACCACTTCCAAAAACTGAATTCTGATGCACTGCCTCAGGGAATCTTCACAATTTGTTCACAGATTTGAGCCCATGGCATTGTCTTACTGTTTGTTAGAGCTCATGGCATTGTTTTCCCTTTTCTTTTTGTTTTTACTGGAAGCAAACAGAAAGTTGATCGATCCACTAGGGATGCGAGGAGCCATGGCTGCACAAACAAGTTGCAACCACCAAGTGCATGAACACATACCACCATTGCAAAACTGATCAGATCTTAGATCCATCATTCATCTGATCTTTGCCACATCCCATAGACAAACCTCTCAAAAACATCACAAGAAAGGAAAGCCATCTTACCTGTTGAAGAAGATTGAGACGCCGCTGATCTGGGTGAAAAGCTCTTAACCTCTTTCGCTATTCTGATCTCGAAATGCTAAGCATTCCTCGAAAATCAGCCTCTGCGTTCCCTTACAAATTTCAGCAAGATCAATCAAACAAAACAATAACAAAGCAGAACAGCATTTGAAAAGACGCCCATCCCGTCTTCTTTGTCAGCACACCACCACGTTCCAGACATAAAAAGTACAGAACCTCTCAACACATAAGGGAATACAAAGCCCATTCATAACATCCAAAATGGTTTGGAATCAGAATTGTTGTATCTATATTACAACCAGACTTCATGCACAAAAGACACAACAACAAAGCTACATCAAATATTTCACTTGTATATAACATACAACAGCAGAAAAGCAAAAGGAATAATCCCTATTACATTCTACTCACTCAGGCTTTGTCGAATCAAAAGGACCTAAGACCTTCTCTGATCTGAGGGGCCAAACAAACTCTTCTTCTCCATGGTTTGAATCAATCGATCCAGCTGTTCTGTATATAGAGCTTACCAGAGATGATGTGACGTATATGACAATCATCTGAAGAACGTCATCAAAGAATCCCAACAGTATCACCTCTTGTATACAGCTGGACAGAAATGAGTTGATGTATATATATAACAATCATCTGGTGGAAGAACATCGTTGAAGAAATCCACATAGGGTATAGCTCCAGCTCAACAAAAATGATGTGACATGATGTATATAATGATCAGATCTTATCAAAGAAACCCAGCAGCATCACCTTTTGTATAGCTTCACAAAAAATGATGTGGATGTATAGGAGATCCGGATCTCGAGGAAATCCAGCAGCATCAGACTTTGTATAGCTCGACGAAAATGGCGAGGCGTATGTAAAAACAACCAGGTCGAAGAAGCCCCACAACATGAAGAATTGGTTAAACACAAGTGTTGGTGAAGTCATACTCGAAAGGCATCCCGAGTAGAGCTTTCTCATCATCATCATCACCACCACCATAATCATGATGAAAAGGCCTGCCTGAACATTATTAGTAGGGCTTTTGTTTTTGTTCTGCGTCTTCTTTATCTTTTCTCTTTTTGTACACTGTTTCTCAGGAGCTATAGAAAGGCGATGCGTTCCGAACAAGAAGCTGTGGCGTCCATGAGCATCATCAGAGCACCCCCGCCGAAAACGTAAAAGCACTGTACATCCATACATACTCACATACTTAGCAGCTTAAGCCCGAGGTCACGAGTTCGCATCCTGCCAAAGAAAAAGGCCATCGAACACCTTCGAACAAAAAGCTCATCAGAGCAACTGCACGAGGTCGATCGGCGCAGCAAAGCTCATCAGGTAATGCGTGCATGCATTCGGAGGAAGGAAATGCATGAGATCCTGAGTTTAGGGTTTTAGGGTTTATAGATCCTAAACACCAAAAACCCACTTCGAAGGCCAGCAGGGAACTGATCATTTCCTTCTATTACTACTAGTTTGTACTACTTCAGGATCAACATGGCATTCATTCGTTCGTTCGTTCGTTCGTTCATTTGTTGTTCATTTCACTCGGGCGGGAGAGTGGAGAGCATGTCGAGGACCTCCATCCTCGAAGAGACGAGGTTGTGGGAGAAGGCTCTGATCTGGCGACCTAAGGGCCCCATATCTCGCTCCACCTCCCCCGTGTTCTGCTCCAGCTGCTTCACAAGGGCCTTGAACTCATCGAGGGCTTCGGGGGAGGAAGGGAGGGCATCGTCATGGCTGACGAAGCCGTAGAGCTTCCAGACAGCTGCGCAGATCTGATCGAGCTCCCACAGCGCGGCATATCCCGATGATCTCGGGCTAGAATTAGGGTTAGGGTTAGGGTTAGGGTTAGGGTTTCTGCGTGCGGAGGAGGAGGAGGAGGAGGAGGAGGAGGAGCGGCGGCGGCGGCGGAGGAGGAGCTCTTCCTGGACCTTGTCTTGCAGGTGGGCGAGATGGGGGCCCCATACGAAGGCTCGCGGGTGCACGAAGCTCCCATGGAAGCTCCCATGGAAGCTCGGCAGCGCTGCTACGAGCGTGCTGAGGAAGAAGATGGCTACCACGTTGAAAGCATAGACTGCGGAGCAGAAGCCTTCTTCCACATCTCCGGCTGCTACTCGGGGAGGAGCCAGAGCTGCCCCGATCGCTAGAAGCTGCCTGTAGAGCGCAGATTCGCGCGAAGCTCCGCCCGATCTTGTCAGAGACGAGTGCGCGTGCCAGGACCTCCATCTCTGCGGATGCTCGTGCCCTAACCCTAACCCTAACCCTAATCCTTCCCCTACTGCCCCGGTGTTGCTCCTCTGGAGCAGCCGATGCGAAGAAGAAGAAGAAGAACCCGACGAAGATGTGGTCATCATCGCTGCTGCTGATGCTGATGCTGCTGACGCCGACGATGACGATTCTTGCTGCGCCCTGGTGCTGCTGCTCCATGATCTTTCCATGGCGATCATGAGCTCCTTCAGAGCTCTCCTCGCTCTTCTGATCTGCCCCTTGTTCAGCAAGCCCCCTCTCCGGGAGCTCAAGCACAAGACGACCAGTTCGAGCATACCTTGCAGGCCCAGGGCCTCCTCGACGCGCTCGTTGACGGCTCTGCAGACATCCAGCAGCTTCACGCTCCGATCCAGGAAATCCTCCACCATCTTCATCTGCGCGGGGCTGGGCGGCGATCTGGGGAGCAGCTCCTTCAGCTCCGACTGCGTGGCGAGGAGGATCTCCATGGCCTGCTTCAAGAAGGCGAGGTTCAAGGTGAGGGGGTCCCCGGGGGGCGGAGAGAGCGCGGCCAGGCGCTGGGCGAGGTTCGCCTCGAAGACGTCGCTAGGTTTAGGGTTGAGGCGCGTGGAGGAGGAGGAGCCATGGGGGGCGGGTGCGAGGCTAGGGTTAGGGTTAGGGTTCGGCGCGACTTGCAGGGAATGGAAGAGGGAGCCGAGGGCGGAGAAGCGCGAGGAGGAGGAGGAGGAGGAGGAGGAGGAGGAAGACGACGACGACGACGACGATGGCGAGGAGGAGGAGGAAGAGGAAGACGGCTGTGGTGGAACCGGCATGGCGACCCAAGAAGCGCGAAATACACAGAGAGACAGAGAGAGAGACAGACAGAGAGAGAGAGAGAGAAGGCGGGAAGCTGTTCTGCTGGAATCGCCGACGGAGCTTCTCGAAGGATTGCTCTTTCTGCGATGGCGATGGCGATGGCGATGGCGATGGAGATGGAACAGAGCAGAGGAACAGAGCAGAGAAATGACGAAGAAGAAGACGAAGACGAAGAAGACGAAGAAGAAGAAGACGAAGAAGAAGAAGGAAGAAGGAAGAAGACCTTTTCTGTGCTTAGATAGAGTGTGTTCATGCGCAATGCACAAACAGACCGTGCGTGCGTGCGTGCGTGTGTGCGTTTCATGTGTGCATGGATGTGTTGCATGTGCTGCATGCATGTGCGCGTGGGATGTGTACCAGCGTGCACATACATCCATGTGCATGGATGGGTGTAATGCGTGGTGCATGCCTATGTGCATGCCGGCCGAAAGATGCGTATATATATATATATATGTATGTATGTGCATCGTGGCATCCACATCGATGTGCATGGCGGATGTGCCTGTGGTGCATGCCTATGTGCATGTCCATCTAAGATGTATGTGTGCACATGCGCACATAGGCCATGTGTCTGTGGGATGTGTGTGTGTGCGCGCGCTCGCGCATCTGAGCATGCATCTCTATGTGCATGTGCATGCATTGCCCGCATGGATATCTATGTGCATGTGTGCATGCCCACATGCATATCTATGTGCATGTGCATGTCGAGCTCAAGTATCAGATGTATGTATGTATGTGTGTGTATGCATGCATGCATGCATGCATGTATGTTTGTGTGGGTGCGTGTCCATGTCCATGTCCATGTGTATGTGCATGTCAAGCTGATGTATGTATGTATGCATGCATGCATGCATGTATGTGTGGGTGCATGTGCATGTGCATGTCCATGTCCATGTGCATGTGCATGTCAGGCTCAAGTATCAGATGTATATGTGTGTGTGTGTGTGTGTATGTGTGCATGCATCTATGCATGCATGCATGTGTGTGTATGTGTGCATGTGTGGGTGCATGTTCATGTGCATGTCCATGTGCATGTGCATGTGCATGTCAAGCTCAAGTATCAGCTATATGTATTTATGTATGTATGTATGTGTGTGTATGTGTGGGTGCATGTCCATGTCCAAGTCCATGTGCATGCACATGCGGATCCATACGGCGCCTACATGCATTTCGATGTGGAGATCATATGCACACATGCAACAGGCATTGCATGGGCCATCCATGATGTTGTAGATCGAATGGCTGCAACCGCAGTTGCTATAACAGCAACAGCAACATCTACCGGTCACTCGCTCGAAAACCCACTTGCCATTCTCTTTTTCACATACTCTTCCAGATCGCGAAGCAATCTCCGCTCTGCTCTATGACCCCGAGTTTTATTTTATTTTTCGCGAAGATTCTCAGAAAGGGGGCGATGGGAGCTAATGAGATTGGTATGGAGCTTCCAGGGTCAGGCGAATGCCAAGACAGAATCAGACGGGGCAATCAGACGGGGCAATTAAACGCTAAGCATAGGAACGAAATCGACTGATGCGCTTTCTAAGTTTACGCTGCAGATGATCGGCTGATGCATTGCCGGGGATCATGGGGGCGATATGGTCAAATCGGCTTCGGCGTGTTCACACACACGGGCTTGCGTCCGCACACGGACACCCAAATCCACTTTGACATTTTCCGGCCCCCAACACCCATGAGTTTGGGGGACTCTGCAGACTCTTCTTCTTCTTCTTCTTCGCGCTGCACTGCAGGCATTCGGTCAATAACTACAAAACAAGTCGGGGGAAGAGGACCCTAGCAGCAGCAGAGCAGAGGATTTTTTTTTCCCTGTTGTGCAATAGAGCTTTTTTCAACAACAACAACAACGATAATAATGGTAATGGTGATGGCGGCAACAGTAGTAGCAATAATAATATTATTATTAATACTAATAATAACAATAACAACAACAACAACAATAATAATTGTCGTCGTCGTCAGCTCAGTCGATTTGTATTACAATCGATCGAAACATTTTTGTAATTAATCAATATACGGTTTAAACCACCACCACCACCACAACAACAACAACAACAATCATAACACCACCATGGAATTGGAAGAGCATCTTGATTTGTATATATTTTCTAATAATAATAATAATAATAATCCCCCTCCTCCTCCTCCTCATCTGTGAGCAATTGGTAATCGTAATTGTATCTACTTTGAGATTGTAGCCTTTTTGGCATCAGCTTTATAACTAATGGCAAGATATCTTTAACAACTAATCATGCTACTAATAAGAGTTAGTAGCAACAACAAATTAACAAATTTATCAATTCCGTCGTTTGCTTAGTTAGCAAACGATAGTGCCCCGAAAAAGCAACAAGGGAACTCACGATACAGTCAATGTCAGTGTCAATGCAAGACCAATGCAAAACTCCAGAACTCCCGCCCCCCCCCCTTTCCCCTCCCCCTTCCTCTTTGTCTTCATCGACAGGTCCCATCCGATCAGTTGCTTTCACACGGTTTGCATTCTGACGCCTTTCCGGCAGATGGATCGCTATGGTCTTTTGCAGACGTGATCGAATGGGGCTTTTCCAGCAGAGTTTTGAGGCACCGCTTTCTGTTTCCTTGCTCTTGCTACTTTGCGTCATCAGCATCATCAAGCCCCGAGGAGCCTGCCTTTTTTGGCAAAGTTCTGGAGCACCCCGACTTTGTTCCTGCTTTGCATCCTCTGTTTCATCAGCATCGGTCCCTACGAGCCTCTTCGGCAGAGCTTTCTGGAGCACCCACCTTTTGCTTTGCTCTGGCTTTCATCGACAATCGGGGCTCAAATTCATCAACCGGAATCAGATCGAACTGGATCGTCTCATGTCCGCCACCAAAAAGCTCGTAGGTCCCTTGTGTGATATTAGATTTCAGAGTTTTTTTTCACTTGAAACAAAGCCCTCGCAACAAGCTATCATAGGACACAAAAAAGCTTGGATTTTGAAACTCAGGGTGAGAGAAACGGCTGAAAAAGTGTAAGTACAACGATAGCAGATCAATTCTCACCCGTGTAGAGCAACGTCTAGCCCCACCCAGAAAAGAAGAGCATGAAATGGCTAGAACAAAATGAACCCGGCTTCGCTTCCTTGAGCCTTCCTCTGCTCCTTGTCATCCTCTCTCTGTATACGCATCTGCCATGGTCCTGAACCACTAGGATTGAACTAGTCAACATGAACTCGAATACGACCATCGATCCCAACAGCAAGACCCCGATGCAACCTTTTTTTTGTTGTTTTTGCCGATATTCCTCCACAGATAGCATCTTCCAGCCACGTCGATCGCGCTAAGCCTACGCTCTTCTCAATCCATAACCCCCTCTTATCATGACCATGATCGTTATCAGATCCGCAAAAAGCTCCCGGCATGCCCCACCCAACACCATCGATCGCAGCAACAATATCATAGTAGCTATCAATACTCCAGTATCCATCGAGATTCTAGAGATTCTAAGCATCAGTATTCAATTAACTATTAACGTTCTAATAACTATTCCTACTCTCATCACTCTTAGTATTCTAGACTATCAACATTCTAGTCTCTTGATATTCTTGTATTACACTCGGCTATACGTAGCCCCACCTTGTACCCAGACCAACTTACCTTAAAATATAAATTTTGAGTTTCATCGTGCGGCTTCACGTTCCCTTAAACATTGAGATTCTACTAACCATTGAGATTCTTCTAACCATTAAGATTCTAATACCTATTAGCATTCTCGCCACTCTGAGTATTGTTAGGGCTGTTAGTATTCTAGACTATTAACATTCTAGTCTCTTAATGCTCTTGTATTACTTACATTGGGCTATATGTAGCTCACCTGGTACCCAGACCAACTTACCTTACAATACAAAATTTGAATTCCGTTGTGCGAATTCGCTTTCCCTTGACTCTATTTCTCTCATCGTCTATCTTGCTTAAATATCTTGAATCACAGAGCCTATTGGGCACGAGCGTCGGTTACGGAAACAGCTTACACAGTTAAAAAGAGTTGTTCTGATTTTTTCCCTCTGACACAAAACCAGACTTTCGATCCATGCCCGATTCGAAGCTGATCCTCTCGAAGCTCTTGTTTCCCGCTTCACTGCCCTGCCAGCTTCAGATAGTTTCTAACCGCTCCGAAAGAGATTGATTTCTCCCTGAAAAAAGATTATACCAAAGGGGGAGGATTCTGTTCACGGAAAGCAACAAAGACGTATAACTCTACTAAAGGATGTTATTAATAGCTTTGTGGCATGTAAATGGAAGTACGGCTTCCGCTCGAAACATTTGTGTATAATTTTTTACCAATGAAGCATCTAATTTTGGAAAACAAAAAAGACATTTACCATGAAACCTGGAGCTGGATTCCCCATCAAGCAGGTCCTAGAAAGCTCAGAATGCCGCTTAACAGGCGTTCCAAATATGTATGACGGATTAACCGCTTCCTTGACCTTGTTTTTAGATTGTCAAAGGTCTCTTGCATCATCATCATCATCATCATCATCATCATCATCATCATCATCCGCGAAGTAGCTCGTGTGTCAGGAATCCGATTTTTCTGAGAAAGGCATCTGTGATCCATTTCAATTGGACATCCTTAGCAGAAATGCAAAAACAATGGTCCATGGCTTCAGCCAAAAAAGGAGAAAGAGATAATGGGAGCCAAGGGGGGTTACCTAGCTAGAATCTCCCCCAAAGCTGTCTGAAGAAGAAGGCTTTTCATCGACTGCTGGCTTGCTCACCAGCAATGGAGCTCCGTGGTCATCATCTTCGATCCTCACGTTGATGTCGTCCCGAATGAGCTGCTCGAAATTCGGTAGATTCTGGCAAAGCTTGTTCTTCCAAGACCTGTTGCAATTTCTACTATCTCCTCATTCATCCTTTTTGTAATCAATCGAGCCAGCCCTTCTTCGCAGCTGCCGTTATGAATGGGAACGGAATCACAGTTGTAACTGCTTTGCAGAAAATCACACACTTCTTAATGTAAAACAAACAGCTGAGCAATTCTTCTCAGTTTGATGGACTTGTGATCTGGCCTCAGCTAGCTATTGAGCATTTTGGAGACGTTTCTTGACACCTCTATATAGAGCTTGAGCTTCTTCTATGCCTTTTGATTCAGGTAGAGCAGTTGAAATCGATGGATGGACTACTCCTAACCCCCATCCTGCAACCAAATTTCCAGTACCCATAATACAAGACTTTCATAGATTCATCAATGGTGATGGCTCTTTCATTTGAGGTCCAAACCTGGTGGGCTCAAAGCATTCCTGATTGCCTCGTAAGGGAGATTCATAGGAGTTGACTCCTTGTGAACTTCGGTGATGTTCCTGTGAAAGAAAAATCCCAACCTTGCCCTTGCAAGGCATTGTTGTGATTCCTGTTGAAACAATCCTCCAACTTTCCTTGCTCATTCCACGGTAGTAATCACATTTTGAAAATTTTAAAGGAGAAAGCATACCAAAAACATCTCAGAAAGGTTAAATGGAAGCAGAGGACTTACAATTGGAAACGTTCTCCAACCATTCACAACAGCCATCCTTTGAACGCTAGCTAGCTCTTTGGATCTCATTCTCCACTTCATTGCTGTATTCTTCTTCTCCCAAACTGTCTTATAGTTTTGCATTGGGCTGAGATTTCTCCACCACTTATCACCCCTAAATAGAATTTTCACAACTTTTTCCCTGTGAAGAATATCTGTGGTTCCATATGAGCTGAAAGATTGTTGAAAGGGAAATTCCAATAGATGTTCTCAAAATTCCAGGAGTTACCAACACGAATTCCTTTACTGATCCAAGAAATGTGTTAAAGGACTGAGTTCCAAAGGAAATACATGAAAGGATTCCATTCAGTGAACTTCCCCCTTCCCAAACACACATTCGCCATAAGCTTAATAAACTCACGAATTCCCAGTGATAGCAATTAGCTTCTCTTTAACATCTATTATGAACGTTCCAAAGTAACTTTTTCATTATGATGCAGTTGGAACTAGAAACATTTCAAGTTAGTATTCAAACTAGCATGAATGATCACCTTAACTGACAACAGTAGGTTGACTAATAATTGATAATGATATAACATATTTCATCAGGAAAAGGAATTACAATGAAGGGGGTTTACAAGAAACTAATATTTTGCTTTTAGCTATTTACTGAAAATACAAAAAAGGGGGGCAGCAATGCTAAAAACTCATTTTACCCTTCATCGTTGACCTACTGCTTCAGTCCTTTCTCTTCAAAACAATAAAGAGTGATAAGGTTCCAAGTTCGACTCCCATTCTCCATCTTCGGGTGCCTCAATTGGGTGAGAAAGAAACAAATAAAACGGACATAAGCTGTTGGGCAATTAGGCTAAAACATCATATTGATTGTATTCCCTGTAATTCTGCCATTTCCATTTCCATTTCAAACAGCCCAAAAGTGTTATAATGGCTTAGCCCAACGACTTTTCATCATTTAATCTTCTTCGACAACCAGTGTATCAATATACTGATTGTAGAACTTCTGGGCAGCCTCAAGGTCGCCGAGTTCACAGTAACAATCTGCAATAGATCCATATGCCTCTGCATTCCCATGTGTAGTTCCAGTCCGCTTTGAGATTGCAAGAACCATGTTATGGTACTCTATCGCCTCTCGGAACTTGCCCTGTCGTTGAAGCGAAGCACCTGTAGAAAACATCAAGTTTGCCTATATGCATTTTCACAGCCTCCGTTGATTTTTTTAACAGTCTTTTCATTAATATTTCTGCATTTTAGCTAATCCTCTTTTACTTCACCAAAACTTTTGTGTTTTTATTTGTGCATTCCATCGTTAAGGATTTCTTTTGAAATCAGACACAAGCTTTGTCTTATACTGTGCACTTACTAACCTTTTAAAACTAGACACAAGCTTTTGTCTTAATGTAGTCCACTTGACAATCTTATTTATCCACCAAGTGTTGATTAATTCATTTTGCGATTAAGGATTTTGGTTTTTGCAGAATAGTTTCTGCCCTTCTACATATTCACTAATCCTTTGCTCATCTAATTTCTGTGTATTTATAGTCAATCTGTAACTGGGTTTAGTATGGAATTAGGGATATGATGACCCACAATGATATATACACAGAACCATAATGAAGGCAAAACATTTTAGTAGACAGCAAGAATTCTATTATGGGGATGAATAGAGAGCATCCATTGTCCTTTTTTACCTAGACCCCTAGCAGCCTTTTTCTCCTCATTTTCATCACCAATCCGTTGAGCAATTGGAAAAGCTTTCTTGAATTCTTCATATGCAAAATCTGGCCTTTTCTCACGCAGATACTTTTTCCCGGATTTCAACAAGCTTCTCAGCATTTCCTTCTCATTATTTAATTCTTTGTCATCTAGGGGCCGACCAACTGGTGCATAGACGAGACCCGGAGCATATGTTTCAATCATAGCTTTACTCTTCAAATAGTCATTGATCTTACGAAGCTGAGCATTTAACTTTTCAAGCTCTTGTTTTCTTTGTCGAGCTAGAGTACCTGCAAAGAAAAAAAAAAAAAATGCTCAATAGATACTGTTGTAGTCAATGGAATACATCTGATTCTAATTAATCAACAGCCCAGTCCTAGAAAACAAAGTACTTGCATCACTGAGGATAAAACTCCCCAAAACAAGTGGAAAGGATTAACATATGAGCCCAGAAAGTGAAAAGCCATGGGGACAATCCAAGACAAGCTTACACGTAGGCTTTCTAATTAATAAAAGAAGAATACATAATGAGGTAATAGAATATGTTGACACATGAAAACATGATGCATATCGTCTCCCTGTTGAAGGTAATGTAGCCCACCATATGGCGTCAAGCATTAAGAATGAGAGGAGAAGAATTATGTACAAGGAAAAACTACAAGACAAGCTTGCAAAAGGTATAAAAGGTCCATGTGGCCAAATAATCATCCAACAAGGGTACCAATACACAGTCAATTGTCATATTCCTCATAGTAAATAGCATTGATATCATTCATGCAGGTTGTGCAAGGCATCTCTCCTTGGTGATTATGTTTGCACATTGTTAAAAATGTGAAGGAAATAACATGTTGGTCATATGGAGACATAACTAGAAACAAATTGACCAGAAAAATGCACAAGTCATGTGACTGATAATGTTATGGACATAACCTTAGGGAACCGATTTATAAGGCTAATTTTAATGGTTTAATGGTAGGATAAGTGAGCAACCAGTTACCTTAGGACTGAGACAAACTCTTATGATCACTTGATAGGTGTGAACATATTTAGAGGTAAGGGAGCCCTGGAAGTTTGACCTATATAAAATGGACTAATTATCTTCTTTCATTAAAGCCTCCTCAGATGCTATGGAGACTCTCTTGGTGAGGCTAGGCTCTTTGTCATCGGATTCGTACTTGTCTACTTCCGAGGTATAATCCAAGGTAACAATATGTGGTATAGGACACAAATGATATTTTTTAATTCATCTTCAGTCCTTCGCTCGAGGGTGGTTGATGTGGTTAAAAACCTTAATCCATTCTTTTCTCTTTGATCTTCTCTATTATTGCTTCATCATTAGTAGATCCGTAATAGATAACCAAACAAAATCAATGCCCATGCGACTACATTATAAGCACACATATCAACTATAATAAAATTTTAATGAGCCCTATGCATTTTATAGGAACAAAAATGTTTCCCAATTTAAAAATGCTTGGCTTAAATGGTTTGGTCGGGAGTTTAATTGGTTTTAATAATATACATAGAACTCTATTACTTTTTTTCCACCTCAAACCCTAATTTTTTATGTTCCTTTTTCTTATCTCCCTCCTCTCTCTCTCCCTCTCTCACAACCCAGACAATAGACTACCACCAAAGCACAAATCTATCGCTTTTTCTCTAACACTATTCTGTCTTTATAGAGCACATTTGTTGATTTTGTTTTTAATTAATGTAACGTATTACAAAGTTATAATTAGTTTTTATTTATATGCTTAACACTTTAATCGGTTTGGATCAATTAGTTTAGAGAAGGTTTAGTTTTAATTTATAATCAAATGTTTTGGTTGAAGCTCAACTTTTGGTTTATGATCACGAACCAAACTGGGCCCATAGCTAGATGCTATGCCCGAAAGAAATTAAAGACTTTCTAATGTCATGGATTCCACAATCAGGCAATATATCCAGAAATTAACTTATGTTTCTAAGATTCCCAGAAAACGTAAAGAAAAACATCTTTGCAGAAAATAGTGATTGTTTCTCTGTATCAAAAAATACGATTGTTTGGGACACTAGTTGGAAACTGCAAATCAAGATAGATAAACTACCATATAAATTACATCTGCATACAAAACATTATTTTTTACTGCACCCATTTTCTTCCTTTTACAAACCCAATTGGTTAATACAGTGAAAACAAAGGCATGCATTTGGTGCAGATTGAAAACAACTATTAACTAAAATCAGTTCAAATGTTCTCCTTTATAGCAAAAGGTAGCATTACAGTGCACGATCAGATTTTTTATATGAGCAAATGAGGAAATGAGAAACAAAAGAAATGAGGAGAGAGTTATGATGATTATTACCTCCGACAGCAGCACCAATAAGGGCAATTGCTTGAACGGCAACCAATGCATACATGATTTTTCCATCAGGACAAGAGAATAATGAGGGGACATCACTCAGATCTTCTACAGCAAATGCTTGCTTTGCTCCTATACTCATGAATGCAGCAAGTGGGGCAAAGCATGCAGTTGCTTTCAGTTTGATTTGTTCCTGAAACATAAGACATATAAAAGGGAAATAGGTTTAGTTGTTTCTGTCCAATAAGTGATCACAAATTTTCTGATCTTGGAAATTTATAGAAAGGGCAGCAAAGACATGCTTGTTTTCTTCCAAGGAATGATTAGAGAAGGCAAAACTTTAACTGCTTTACATTTGGTTATGTTAATCCTAAAATGCTAAAAAGAGTAAGAGTCGATTGTTTGCTCTCATACAAAAATAAAAAGATAATCAAATATAATTATTTTATTCACCTAAAATGAAAAGAAGCAGCAAAATCTCAAATTTTTTCTTGCAGTAAATGATTATAGAAAGCATAAAATTTTCTGTCATTGCATTAAGTTATTTTAATCCTACAATGATAAAAAAGTAGAATAACTTGTTTTCTTCCCATATAAAAATACAAAAGGATGATGAATATAGTTGCTTTACTCCCCTAAAACTGAATATTGCCTTTTTTTATTAATTTTATAAACAATAAAGGTGGTCTAAATTTTTTTGCCTGTTTTGGTTCTAGAGATGATCAAAGGAACAAAGCCTCAGTTATGCAGTTCTTGTGATGAAACTAATTATGCAGTTCTTGTGAAATGATTATCATTCTATGTAGACAGGAAGAATACAGTGTTTTTAAGAACTATGACAAAGGCATTGGGGTTGTATACTTAGATAAGATTCCTTTTCATGTATGTAGCCATATTTATAACCAAAAAAATACATTCTTATGGAAAATAATTAAATATATACATATCTATAAGACAAAAAAAGGCGTAATCATACATTAGGACTTCCATTAATAGACCAAAAAACAAGCTTACAATGTACACAAAAAAGAAAACTATATGATAAAGGAAGATATATAACTTAGAAGTATAGAGAACTCATCAATTCCAGTAAGGTAGTAGCTTAAAATTCTTTACGTTGCTTGATAAAGAACCTTTGAATCCTTACGCAAAATAAAAAACTAATTCTCATACATTAAAATAATATAGAGCACCCATCAATTAATCTGAGTTAGCTGTTCACGATGGAAGACTAGCCTTAAATTATTTATACATAATCCGAACAATCTGATCGAGTATACATCATCCGGGTAATCTCATTGATCAATGAAGACCCAAGGATCAACTGAGATGGACCAGAAAAAGCATACCTATTCAGTGAATACGATACTGTCTTTGAGAACCTCAGCAGGAAAAGTCGGTTGCAAGTTCAAACTGCATTTTGAGCTTGAGCTCGCCATATATCACATCAAGAAAATCTGATTTCTTTTTAAAAAATCCCTACCCTCTTTTCTTTTGTTTTGTTTTAGTTAAGAAAGACATTGCTTTTCTTTTCTCCAAAACTTTGGGAAAAACCCCAAAAACCAAGCAAGCAATCGGGGGTCCGGGATGAAGGGGAGAAAGAAAAGAAAACAGATACATGTCTTAATTTACCTGTTGAGGGAGAGAGGCACAGATGAGGGGGAGAGAAAGTCGATGAGAATGTAGGTTGAGAAGGGGAGAAGGCAACGGAGGGAGGAGAGCTCCTGGAAGACGCAGAGCCATGGCAGCACTTTGTGCCGGTCTTTTTCTTTCTGTTGGGAAATTCAAGGATACATCTTCCACACTGAGTCATAGATGATAGAATTTCCCCACACACATCATATGCATGTGTACATGCATGCTCTCTCTACCTACCTATGTATGTACAATCAATCTACCCATGCATCTGCTTGATGCCACTGTGTGTATACATATGCACATTCATGTGCTTGATGCCAGCATTGTATACATCTCTGTGGCATATGTATGCATTATGCATCTCTATTGCTTCCTGCAGTGAAAACCCTCAGCTTTGGTTCCACAGATTTTTACTCCATTGTTTCATGGAGCTCAGATTGTGATGCAAGCGCACAAGCTTTGCTCAGAAGAATACACATTCGAACTCAAATGAATGATTCAATGTCTGCATTCGATTGAGCTTGCAACTCAAATGTACACAGCTTCCTTCCACATGTCTCATTGATGCAGACTGCGAGAGATTGTAACCAATTTACATGAATCTCAGCTTCAGTCTTACCCAACAAATGTAAATATACAAGCTTACATCTTAATTCATCTTGAACAACGCGCATTTCACAACCCTTGTATACATTAAAAACTGTTTTCATCTACATCTTTGGTTGAAATAAAAAGCAGAGCAGTTGCTGAGAATTAACAGAAAATTGTAACAAAGATTCTACTTGAAAAAGCAACCCAACAATGCACTTGGAAGTGCATCAAAATGCACTCAAAAGATAGTGTATTCACCAGAATTAGGTTCAGTTTGTGACAGATCCTGAGGCATTATTTAACATTGATTGAAACTCTTTCCAATGAAAATACTTCTCCATACAATAGTGCGACGCAATCCTTTTTTACCAATGATTTCGAAGAGTTTATTTCAAAGCTCTGGTTCACAAACATACACTGCGAGAATTTCTTTTTGCTAATCCAAAAATAAATCAAGAAACCAATGTATGAAACCCTAAACATGCTCAAGGAAGGGTCCGATTGTAAGGAACCTCCGAGCCGAGGGCTTCCCTTTCTTTCCTTTCTGCTTTGACCTGCAAAGATACAAAACCGGGAGGAAAATGAAGGAATCAAATTCACACGCCAAACAAAAACATCTATGACAAATTCAATCATCCCCTAGACTGACAACAGCCTTAGTTTCTTACCAGTTTCAGCATATCTTGAAGATAAGGTTTGAAGGGAGTTTGCAATTTCTGCAACAGATAAGAAGGCAGAGAAAGACAATTCAATCACACAAACAAATATTATAGTTACACTAAACGATGCATTCATACAAATATGACATGAAAGCATGAGATGAACACCTCTAAGACGGTAAACAAAACTCTTGTTTGGGGTTCAGAGTTCAAGAAGGTTAACGAATAAATTTCTTGTTTCTCTAAGGAGAATGCAAAAAGAAGCATTTTTAGAGCCAATTTCCAGAGCAATCTAGATGTAAACAAACAAATTTCCCAAAATAGAATAACATTATAATATAATAAGAAAACCAAAAGATTGCAATTAATGCTTTTAAAATTCTCAATAATGCCGAGGAAGGTAGAACCTGAAGATCTTCAGGAAGATGTGAATGTTTGAGTGAAAGATCCATGGCACGCTTGAGACGTTGGTTGCGTGCATCAACAACAGACTGAGGCAAGCGATTCAGAGCTTCTTTCACATCTAAATCTTGCATGTCATCGTACAAGTCATCGTAGCGCAAGCCTGAAATCAAAATGAAGTCGGGGAACAAATAAAAAAATTTCTTCCTTGTAGTAGCATATTTACTAATGCTAAATAAAATATTAAGTAAAACCCATTATCAGATTCAATCCGAACTAGCTTCCAATATGTATTACACAGCCTATAACCAAATTCAGTTAACATCGACTTTCAATAATGTATGATATATCGCATAACCCACTCAGTTTGCTGCAGATTATATAGGCCACATTAATGCTGAAAGGCTCCAAGGCTATAACATTAATCTAAAAAACCTTTAAATGTTTGATGCACACTGCTGTTCACAAATCTTTAGTGCAATTACAACAAAGGCTATAACAAATTCAAAAAACTATACAGAATATAATCAAACTCGGCTTGCTGTAGATTATACAAGCTACACTAATAAAGAATGAGATAATGCAACAAGATCTCAACATCTTAGAAAAATTAAAAAAAGATGCTTGAATACATCCTGCTGCTCTCAAATCCTTTTTGCAGGATTGCCAACAGCAGATCTACTTGTAAATTCGATTCAGGTTGATGTAAGAAAGACTGCCCACATAACATTTTGATTAACCGAATGGCATCTATTTCGAGCCTTCACTTAATGGTGATAATATTCCCATTGTCTACATAATCAATGACATTTGCGGAATAAGAACAATCAGTGACGTGTGAAGAAGTTGGCAATTATGATATCACAACACATTTACCTCCTCACCAAACTAAACTTTCTGGTTTTCATTTTCCATTGATTACTCTGGATTTATTATATCATTGTCAACCAATGACGACGAATTTTGATAAGAAGAAGAATCATGTCAAAAGCAATTTCACTCTGTAGAGAATCCAAAGCCTCTCCTTAAACTCTAAAAGTCCATTAAGATTAAAAGTTCTTTTTCAATCCCACAAGAAACATCACGCTGTTCACAGGTTACAAATCAAGACTGAACCTTACTTTAATCTATGAGTTTTTTCTATAGCTTCCTTTCAATATTGAGCTTCTAACATTACATACATATGATCCAACCCTTTAAATCTTCCCATAAATACAATGCATTTGATTAAAGTGACACGTCCTTCTGAGAGAGAGGACTCCCGATCCTTGACTCTCAGCACGTGATAGAAAATTGCATCATAACTGTGCAAGAAACGCCCCTGTGGCTATTTCACTCTTTCTAAGCATGGAATATCATGGATTATTGAAGATGTTAAAACAATTTCATTAATAAGGGATGGGTTTATAGTTCTGCGTCAATGACAGTATTGAAAAACGAAAAGCAACTTAATAACTTTTACTACAGGATCTCAATATCAGATCCAACACACTCTAGGGTTCGAATCCGTTTCTTAAGATCAAAGAAATTGGAGCGATAGTCTGTACACCTACACTATATTCAAGTGCATATAGACGTGCACCTACACCGTATTCATGTGCATATACACATGCACCTACACTGTAATCAGGAGCATAAGTGTGCACCTACACCATATTCATGCGCATATATACATGCACCTAAACCATATATGTGTGTACATACCAATGCACCAACAGCAGATTTATGTCTACCATAGGGAGTGGAAACCCTAACTCTGTATATTCATTCAACACAAAGCCACAGAAAATTTCGCACAATCTTCGTGAGTTTTCCTACCAGCGATTGTAGACCCTAGTACTTCTCAATTCTCAAATTAGCAACAAAAAACATAATGCCTCTGTCTTACTGGAAAAAGAGGGGAAACCCTAAGAAGGCCATGGAATACCTTCTCCAACTTTCTGCATCAGTCGGATGAGTGGAAGTGGAAAGCCAATTACCACGGTTCATAGGCCGCACAAGATCTCACATAAAATCACTATAACCGTAACAGCCCTCAGTACTAATACCTTCCAAATCGGCTTATCAAACAGACACGCAGAGATCGATGGAAAAAAAATGAAATCTTTACCTCGCAGCAAAAAAAGTCACGAAAACAAATTCCTGTACCAGGAACCAAAGGCGAAAACTACACATGCAGAAAGACGAAAAGACAGAGAGAGAGAGAGAGAGACAGAGAGGGCAGACGCGAAGAGCCACAGGGGGAGAAAAACAAAAAGGCACAGGTGGAGACTGACCATAGTGCCTGAGCTTAGCGTCAAGCGCTGCGGTGTAGCGGCGAGAGGCCCATTTCCAGAGAGGAACGAAGGGTCTGGTGAGAAAACTGGCCATGGCAGCAGGACGAGCTGTGGAGCAGAGATCGAAGGGCGGAACAACAGGAAGAAAGAATGAAGAAGAAGGAGAAGAAGAAGAAGAAGAAAGAAGAAAGACGGATTTTTGCGTTTTTGGATTTGCGTTTTTGGATGGGCGTTTTTGATGGGCGATTTTTGATGAGCGATTTTTGATGGGCGATTTTGATGGGCGATTTTGATGGGCGATTTTTCATGGGCGATTTTTGATGGGCGATTTTTGATGGGCAATTTTTTATGGGCGATTTTTTATGGGCGATTTCTTATGGCAATTTTGCGATTTTTGATTGATGATTTTCGATGGACGGTTTTTGATGGGCGATTTTTTGGTGGGTGATTTTTGCGTTTTTTGATGGATGGCTTCTGTGGGGCTTTCTTATGGGAATTTTGCGTTTTTTTATTGATGATTTTTAACGAAAGGTTTTTTATGGGTGATTTTTCGTGGGTGATTTTTGCGTTTTTTTTATGGATGGCTTTTGATGGGCACTTTCTTATGGGAATTTTGTGTTTTTTGATTGATGATTTTCAATGGACGGTTTTTTATGGGCGACTTTTGTGGGTGTTTTTTGCATTTTTTGATGGATGGCTTTTGATGGACAATTTCTTATGGGAATTTTGCGTTTTTTGATTGATGATTTTTAAGGGACGGTTTTTTATGGGCGATTTTTGGTGGGTGATTTCTTATAGGTGATTTTTGCGTTGCTTGATGGATGGTTTTTTATGGGCGATTTCCTATGGGAATTTTGCGTTTTTTTATTGATGATTTTCAATGGATGGTCTTTTATGGGCGATTTTTGGTGGGTGATTTTTGCGTTTTTTGATGGATGGCTTTTGATGGGCAATTTTTTATGGGCGATTTTGGCGGATGGTTTTGTTGATGAGTGATTTTTTATTGATGGTTTTTTATGGGCATTTTTTATGGGCGATTTTCGATGGGTGTTTCTTGATGGGTAATTAGATCGTAAGAAAAGGAAAGCAAAGAGACTTGATCAAAGTTTTTTGCTCATGACTTCCTAGTATGAGCTCCGGCTTTGATGGTCTTCAGCTCAAATCAACAAGAGCTTTGTATTGAGATAAAGAATATACATTTCTATAAGTTGTAAGTTGATCTTATCTTATCAGTTGATTCCAGATTACGATCCGTTCTTGACACAAAACTTCGAAGAAATTGAAGATTGATCATCCAAATTAACAATATGATAATATAGATATTGCTGTCAAATTCCATTGTAGGCCCAAATTGCACTTGAAGGTGAGGAGGAAGAAACAAGAGTTCAATATTGGGAGACAATTCACGCAATTGCAAATCAAGCGTTACCATGATTATACACTCTCAATAATTAAGATATTCTAGTGAATATAGAAGCTGCCGATATTCACGAGGTAGAGATGCCTCGTAAGGTCATCTTTAAGGCCTTTTCCATGTTCTAACGATTAAGGTATTATTCGCTTTTTAACCTACAAAGATGCATATCATTATTTGGATTCGTCAATGGTTATAGCAGGTAGAAATAGTATAGATGATATATCTAAAGGCTTAAGAGATTTTTTTGAGGTTTTATTTGAAAGAGGATAAATTATTGTCTCATCTCCTTGTTTTCATCAATAATAACTTGGTTTGCATTGTTCCTTAGAGACCATTAGTAGAGTTTGAAGTGATTTTAAAGCAGAAGAGTCCAAATATGGGTTGAAGTACAGTGTACATTTTTATTTTTGTGGCCTCTTATAAAATGTGTAAAGGAACAGCTAGAAAAACCTCCAAATGCAAAAGCATATAATAAGTATGTGTTATATTTGTTGTAGAATACAACTAAGAATCAACTTATCCGGTTGAATTTAAAAATAGAGGAGATGAGATCATTCTGAAGTGTCAAATAATAATAACTGCCCTAGGGAAAACAATATTAAACTATCCCTATTTAGATTCTATTGGGATATTATGGATGATAACATTAAAAATGTTTTTCAAAAGATATATGATCTTGAGCATGTACCTCAAGAGATTTTCGATGGTATTGTTTTCTTAATTCTGAAGGGAGAAGAAGGTCCTTTCGATAATATTTGCAAGTGGTTGTCGATTACGGTTGTGAAGATGATCTATAAAATTTATGTAAACATGCTAGCTCGAAGGGTATGACCTCTTCTCAATAATGTGATCCATGGGTCTCAGATAGGTTAGCATTTTTGACAATTTGTTTATGTTATGGGAATCCATTGTTGTAGCGAAAAAAAAGAGGCGATGATCTAACCATCTTACTCATAGATTTTGAAAAAATGTATAATAGAGTAAATTGGGATTTTCTCAAGGGTGTTCACCAAGATGGGATTTGCTCATGGGTTGATTAAAGGTAACATGGCTTTGTTAAGCAATGCTCAAAGTAGAGCTCTTATTGTAGGAGATAAAAGTCCATACATCCATCTCTCTAGATCAATTTGTTAGGGCTGCCCCTTGGCCCATTTTCTTTTTCTATTCTTTTTTGAGGCACTTCATATGTTCTTAAATTCGAAGGAGGTCTAGATACAGGGAATCAAGTTTCGGAGGGCAACAAAGAATTTTCAGATGTTGAATTCGCAGACGACACTGGTTTATATATGCAAGAATCTCTAGAAAACTTAAGGCAGGCTGAACAAGCGCTTAATATGCTTTGTAACGGCATAAGTGCCCTTATAAATTGGCACAAATCTGTGGCATTCTAGGTAAGCGAGAAGCCTTGTCCACCTTCGTATCTTTCACCAGAATTTCGATGGATTCATAGGGGTGAGTGCACAAGATACCTTGCTGCCAGGTAAGAATTAACCTCACACCTGAGACGCAACTTGCTCCACTACTGTTGTCCATGAGAAGGAAGTTGTTGCATTGGAATAGAGCCCAGTTATCCTTAACATGCAGAGTGGTGATATTGAATTACGTGTTCCAATCATCTATTTGGTATGCGGCTCCTTGTTAAATATTTTCTAGATCGTGCATCAATCAAATCCAACGATTGATTCGTAATTTCCTGTGGTCTAGTAGTTCGAAACATGTATCCAGGGCCTAGGTGTAATTGACCCACTTAAGTAGAACAAGGTTTTACTTTGCAAATTTGTTGTTAGATATCTTTTATTAGGAGAGGTACCTTGGAAAGACTTTTTTATTGCCGAGAGTTACAACTTATGATCTAAAGCACGAGGGTCTGAGAGGTGAGTGTCCCTTGGCTCGTCTAATATGGGACCCAGGAGAGGTGGTGTGGAAGGAACCGGACACTTGTAAGTCTCGTCAATTTTTTCAATACTCCACGAAGTTGGGTAGAAGCCTTTTGAATGAGGAGAAGCCAAAAGATCCTTCAGCTTTGAAAGTTTGGCATAGGCAGCAAATCTCTAATGAGATTCGGGTTCATTGTCTTAGGTTCATTTTGGAGTCTCAGGTTCATTGTCTTTGGACATGCCCCAAAATTTGGTTGAGAGTAATCCAGATTTTAACGCTTATTACCAAGAATGCATATCTGACGTGGGGCTCAATTGTAGCTGACCAGGTTGACTTGGGCATATAAATAGGTGGAGGCTTCTGAAGTTTGGAGGATAGAGAATGGTCGGATTGCAGCATTTGCAAGTCAATGGGAGCTCATAAGTGGTCTCACGATATAATATATATGGAAGGCTAGATTCCAAAGTGTTTTTCTAGAAAGAGGAACCGTCAGAAGAGACTGTGAGAGACATTTGGATGGAATTGGTCACCACGATTCGTGGACAATTTGATGCTACTAAGGGAACTTTAGATAAAACATTATCTAACAAGATTGTTTTGCTGAGAAAAGGCACAAGTTTTCCAAGGGGATGTGCATCATGTCCAATTGAATTCCTCTGCCCAAAAATTGATTTTTCCAGCTGGTTGAATGTAATAACGCGAGGGATTCAATCTTGGGTGTACTCTGCAACAAGAAGTATATGCTTCCAAAGGAGGGTGTTTCCACTCTATTTGGAACTGATTGGTTTGTAAAAATGGATATGCACTGAGAAGGGTGAGTAATATTGGGGAGTAACATTTCACGCCATATAGTTATATAAAGAGATCCATTGGATCCTCTTGTGTGAGTTTATATCGGTATGCATCCTCCTATCGTGAATGCAATAAGGGGCAAGTGAACACTCATGTATCTAGTTTTTCAAACTAATGCAACATCTCGAGTTTTGCAAATAAAAGGAGTGCACGAGTCAGTAGATGAGGAAAGACCTTGGATCAAGATGAACTATCAAGATATCACGAGGAGAAAGTTCAAGAGCAACAGAGACAAGAGATGATGAGTTTGAGGTATCACGAGGAGAAAGGTCCGATCAAGAGAGTCTGGCCTTACTAACAGAAAGCTTGAAGGCATCTCAAGATGCCACAATGAAAGGAGGTAACTAATCTCATTACGAAGGTCAACTTCATGGCGAAAGCGACGTGCATGCGTATCGCAAGGAGAATACGATAAAGAGAGATTCTGACAATAAATGCGGCGTGTGAACTTAATAGAGTTGTTTGGCGGTTGACTCGACCTCAGAATTGTGAAGTCTGGGTGTTGTGGAAGTGCCACCACTCGAGCATGGATGCGATTAAGCGAACTCGCATACGAATTAACAGGCAATCTTAAATTAACCATCGATTAAAACGCTTTAACGATTTGCCAATCATTGGCCAAGCCAAAATGTTGAGGGTCACAATGCGCCGATATCGACAATATCATGAACAGGAGAACTTTATTAAAGTGTTTCTGGATACAACCATCGGGGCGAATTCATATTATTGAGGATAAGGTATGCATTACATCCATCCAATTTTTGCTGTGTCTAGTCCTCCTCAGCCTTCAATCACTTGCAGGAGCAAGAGCAGGAGCAGGCTAATCCACAGCCTCCGATTCTTCCATCGAGGAGAACATGCTCATACTTGGTGCTAGCATCGAAGGTAGGGAATCGAACCCATGATCGATCAAGTCAGTCCCAGGGTCAAAAGGTCTGAGAGAAATGAACTTTAAGGCTAGTTAGCAGCTCTGAGTATACCTTGCATCGAGGGACTTGTTGCGATTGATCAAGGGATTCGAGCAGAAGGCAGTGACCTCATCCTCGATGCTTCTCTTCCCGCACCTTGGCACAGTATCGGCCCACATCATCATCATCATCAAGGTTAGCGCCAGCATTAGCCAGGATGGCCAAAAAACTCAAGACGAAAAGCTAGTTTGATCATCTAAAGGTTTCTTTCAGTGCCAGCATATACAGATAGACAAACAAACAGACATGCAGACAAATTTGACACGAACAGATAGACAAACAGACAAAATTTTGGCACGAACAGATAGACAGACAGACGAATTTGACACGAACAGATAGACCGACAGACAAATTTGACATGAGCAGCTAGACAGACACACAAATTTGGCACCAACAGACAGACCGATTGACAAAATTTGACAGAGGGCGAGTCGATAAATTCGGCAAAGAAATTTGGCAGGCGGAGTCTCTCACCTGCAGCCAGAGCCGCACTGGCAAGACGAGCCGCAGGAGCAGCTCGAATTCCCGCAGCTAGACATTCTGGGGCACAATCTACTACCACTCTTTGAGCCTTGTCCTCTCTCTGTCTCTGTCTCTGTCTCTCCCTCTGTCTCTGTGTCTCTTTCTGCGTCTCTCCAGCTCTCGTTCACTGACTATGCCAGTCTCCGTTTATAGCAGAATTTTATTGTAGTACATACATCACCGATGCATAGTACACCCTCTGTCGTGACCCTGCGTCGATCTGTCTTGTACTACGATCGTAGTACATCCAAGCTTCTGCGGCTTCGTCTTGGCTCGCATATGCTCCCGTAATAGGCTTCTGCAACAGGCTCCGAGCCTTTCTGACTCGGTAAGAGGCTAGAGGAATGGGCTCCCAAGTTAGTCCCTTAGAAAAGGAATCAATGTGGAAAAGCATTTTGGATCAAGCCTCACTTGCATGACTCTTTAAAGTATCAAACAACTATTTTGTCTTTTGAAAACAAAATCTATAAAATTCAAATTGTGCATGAATTAAGATACAAGACAAGATTAACTGTGATACAAAATTATCGGACAGAAGATTAGAAGCGAGTTTCAAGCCCAAGTTCATAATATTAAATCACTTTGCCTTGCCACTACACCAAGCTTTCTTATAGCTAAGAAGCTAAACCACCATTGATACTATAATATTTACATTCGTTTATCATTCGTACATTCACGCACGATATTCTCGACAAATCCAAATGTTACATCTATGCTTGGTACCAATTTCATAAATCCTTAAAGCTAAGCTCAAATCTCCAACCAAAACTCTCCCAACCCTGCTTGTATTGGCGATTCAAAATGCCGTTTGCGATCGGCCAATCTCTTATCCCAATTAACCAATGCATTCCATTTGATTGGTGTATTTCTGCCAAATGACATGTTTGCATGAATGCCAAATGCGATGATCATCTATCTATGAGGGTAAGGTAATTAAGCTAACCCTCAGTTAAGGAGGAGTGATTGTGTAACTGAACCATTCTAATTTAACGCCAATCTTTGGAAAAACAACGAGAGAAAAACAGAATTAAATAATAATTTACGAGACTTAGAACGATCAAGTTTGATTCAATCCCATAAATACCCAATCATCCATCCAATGGTTGTTTATAAGTTTGCATGAATTGGGCAAGATGGCAACTCATCCTAAGGAAGTCCAAAGAATCCCTCAATTCGACCATTTGCCAAAAGCTGCAGATCAAAGAATTCAAGGTTTCATTCCATGCCAATGAAAGATTCGATGCAAGCCCTCGATCAAAGATTGGCAATCAAATCCAAAGCAAACAGAGGGAAGCGCGTTCTGAGATGAAGCAATCCAAAGCAAGTGGACAATAGAGAATTTTAATTGCAATTCTTGTACCTAGTCCCTCATGGATCGCGGTTCAAAGAGGTCTTATTTGACCTTTGAGGGTTTAGGTTTTAAGATAGAGGTGGTTATATATTGCAGATGGACTTCTCTAACAGATGATTTCACGAAGGTTTTTCCAAGCTCATTTCTTCTTCAGCCTCTTCTATACTGGCTCTACGGTTGTAGTGAGAAATCACAAAACTATATATATGTACATCTATAAATATCTATATATTTGTGATGTACAAATTGATTCATCCAGATGAGAAAAGAGAGAATCCGAGCAGGTTTTACAGTTTTTCCTGTTACCCAAATCAGTTTTCGGCGGAAAATTTCGCTGGAAGCTGCTTCCCCCACCGGATGGACTTCTCTACCAGATGATTTCACAAAGGTTTTCTGTGATGGATCAAGCTCATTCCTTCTTCAGCTTCTTCTATATTGGCTCTAGGGTTGTAGCAGGAAATCACAAAACTACATATATCAATGTGCATGTATATCGATATATATATTTATACATTTGCGATGTACAAATTAGTTCATCCAGACAAGAAAAGAGAGATCCGAGAGCAGCTTTCACAGTTTTTTCTGTTACCCGAATCAGTTTTCAGCGGAAAATCTCGCTGGAAGTTGCTTCCTTGTACTACTGCGTTTCAGCACCACCTAAACAGCTACACCTGCCAAAAAACATAGCAAGCACATGTCAACATCAGCAAAATAATTTAGCCATTTGATTTCGACAGCTCCTGCATCAAGCTTGAAAATGTCGGACAGGATCCTTGGATCCTTGCTTGTGAAGGTGGAAGAGATTCATGTTACCTCTATAAGAATGCCTTCCTTGCACACCATATCCATCATCTACAGCTGGTGTATCACCTCCATCATCGTCCCTGGCGAAGCTACTCCTCGTACCAAAGATCCCACCAAATGCTGTGCTTGAAGAATCAAATGCATCAGCCGATCGTTGCCATGTAGATGCACTGTACCCAGAGCTGGTAAAGCTATGTATGCCTCCAAACAAGAAGGAATCGTTGCCTCCTGCTGCAGCTGATCTATCACCTCCAGGAAAAGGTCCATATCCACCATCCTGTGCAGCATAGCTGAAACTGGCCGAGTCGACTAGCGAAGCATTGCCGCCATCCCTGAACCTGTAATAGCTGCGATCGTTATATGCAACGCTGTTACGAGTGTCGGACGGTTGGGGAGGAGTCCATATTCCGAATCCCCCATGATTGCTCAAGGTAGCAGAAGCTTGATATCCTGCTGAGCTAGCAAAACTGCTGCCATAGCTACGACCGTCAATACTCCATGCGTTTCTACCTGGGTAGGCATTGCTTGAAACGGTGTCACCACTGATGTAGCTACTGTAGGCATTGCACGGAACGGTGTCACCACCGATGCTTCCGTAAGCAGAGCTTCCATTAGGGGAAACGCGATAAGCTGCTTCGTTGTAGAGACCGCTCGAAGATGGGCTACGATTCCCATATCCGACCGGTCTGTAGGCCGCAGCGTGATCGATCCGGCCCACAGGAGATGAAGATGATGATGATGATGATACATTAGTGTCTGATCTCATGTTATACCGTGAAATCGGATTGAAAGCTTGTGCATAGATCCCTCCACCATATGAGCTAGTAGTACTCCGTGCACCCCCGGGCCCAACAGCTCTGCTAGTGCTCTGGTTCAGACCACTCAGAGTGGTTGCATCCTTGGGCACCGCCCTTTTCACTTCGACCCGCTTGTCTTTCAGATCATGGAAGGTCTTGCGGAGGACTCTCTCCACAGAAACCTCGGACTCGTAGGTGATGAATCCGAAGCCCCGGGGCCTCTGGGTGCCATGATCATACATCACTACCACATCTGTTATCGGACCAAACTGCTCAAAGTAGCTCCGGAAATCCACCTCTGTGACTGCCGATGGCAGCCCACCAACAAAGATCTTCTTCGTCTGCGTCGGGTATGACAGCATTGGGCTGCTTCCACTGCCACTAGTGTTGCCATTCCTGTCTGTACCACCATGTTGCTCTTCTCTTGGTTCTGCTTTCTTTGCTTCCACCTGACCGGGCAATTTGATGAGAATCAAATGCTAAGAACATGCATCGAAGCACGTGTTTGAAAGAAAATTCGAGTGAAAAAGAGCATTTTACCGCTCGATGAATGAAAATTTGATGAGGATTCGACACTAAGAGCATGCACAGAAAGAAAATTTGTTCAGAACTGAAAATTCGAGTGACAAGAAAGCATTTCATCGCTCGATGAATGAAAATCGATGAGAATTTGTTGACACTAAGAGCATGCACAGAAAGAAATCTGAAAATTCGAGTGAAAAAGAGCATTTTACCGCTCGATGAATGAAGATTTGATGAGAATTCGAGGCTAAGAGCATGCACAGAAAGAAATGTTCAGAACTGTTACAGCGCTCAGTCATACACATGGATCATAAACAAGGGAAATTGGATGAGAATCAAATGCTAAGAACATGCATAGAAGCACGTGTTTGAATGAAAATTTGAGTGCAAAAAGAGCGTTTTACCGCGCGATGAATGAAAATTTGATGAGGATTCGACTCTAAGAGCATGCACAGAAAGAAATGTTCAGAACTGAAAATTCGAGTGAAAAAGAGCATTTTACCGCTCGATGAATGAAAATTTGATGAGAATTTGTTGACACTAAGAGCATGCACAGAGGGAAATGTTCAGAACTGTTACAGCACTCAGCCGTACACATGGATCATAAACACGGGAAATTGGATGAGAATCAAATGCTAAGAACATGCATAGAAACACATGCTTGAATGAAAATTTGAGTGAAAAAGAGCGTTTTAACCCTCGATGAATGAAAATTTCATGAGAATTCAACACTAAGAGCATGCACAGAAAGAAATCTTCAGAGCTGTAGCCCTCAGCATGGATGATAAACAAGGAAATTGGATGAGAAATTCAGCACCAAGGAAGGACATGCATAGAAACAAAATTATGTTCAGCATTTCACCACCTCCCAATCTTACACATGTCTCATAAACAATGAAAACTCGATGAGAATTCACCGCTAAGAGCATATTCATAGAAAGAAAATGTTCCGAATTCTAGCGCTCAATCTTACACATGTATTGTCAACAAGGGAAATTTGATGAGAATTCAGCACCATCAAAATTATGTTCAGCATTTCAGTGCTCGATCTTACACATGTCTCATAAACAAGGCAAAACTGATGAGAATTCAACACCAAGAACATGCACAGAAACAAATGCGCAGCACTTTTGCACTCAAACTTACACACGTAGAGCATAAACAGGGAACATTCAATGAGAAATCAGCACTAAGAACATGCATCAAAACAAATGTTCAGCATTTCGACGCTCGAACTTCCACACGTGTAGAAAACAAGGAAATGTTGATGAGAATTCAGAGCAAAGGACATGCATAGAAAGAACATTTCCCGCATTTTAGCACTCAATCTCACAATCGAATCGAAAACGAGGAGTTTTACGAGAATTCAGCACGAAGAACATGCATAGAAACAAATGTTCAGCATTTTAGCACTCGGATCTTACACTTTAGGCCATGCCTATTGTTCCGATTTGTACAAATACCATACGAACAACTTAGGACCGTACGAATAGGAATACACTTATGCGTCCAATACGAATACGTATTCGAACACGCGTATGCCTAAGCCTATGCTTACCATTCTTCCATCGATGTTGTGCTTCTGCTGAAACACCATGTCCGATATCACAGGTTCTGCGAAGATGATGAAGCCGAAGCCGCGGCCTCTTCCAGTAGCGCGATCTTTCATGATCACCACCTCCATGACTTGTCCGAACGCTGAGAAATGATCCCTCAGCTTCTCCTGTGTTGTTTCCAAAGAGATCCCCCCTACAAAGATCTTGACCTGATCAGAATCCATGGGAGGGAGAGCTTCAGATCAGGGAATCCTACCAGCTGATCCTTTACAAGCTTCTGCTGCTGTAATCGGATCGAATGGACAAAGCATCCTTCAAGATGACGCTACGAAGAGGATTCTTGCTGGCCTTTTGCAGAACGAACGGGCTCCGTAAACAGCTGGAAACCCCAGCGGTGCCTGTGTGCATCTGGAAGGAGCTGCAGTCAGGTCTGCGTATACACGGGAAACCCTAATCCGCCCTCCTTGCATACGTGGAAAACCTAATGCGACGAAGCACAAGAAGACTGCAAAGCAGAGGACCAAGAAGAGAGGGGCCACGAGGCGGAAGAAGATCAGAGAAGCTGCAGGTCGGGCCGGGGGAAGAAGATCAGGCAGAGAGGTGAAGCAGAATCTGCAGCGACCCAAATGCGGGGAAAGGGGGAAAGGAGATCGGAAAAGCAGAGAGCCTAAAGAAGAAGCGGTCCCTGTCTTACTGTCTCTGTCTCTGTCTCTCGGTCGTTCTCCCTCGCCCTCGCCATAGCTCTTGCTTCGCTTGCAGAGCTGGATATGGTGGTGGCGCTGCTGCAGGTGCTGGTGATGGTGGTGATGGTGATGGTGGTGATGGTGATGATGGTGATGGTGATGATGATGATGATGATGATTATGGTGATGGTGGTGATGGTGGTGATGGGGATGATGGTGATGATGGTGATGGTGGTGATGGTGGTGATGGTGATGATGGTGATGATGGTGATGGTGATGATGGTGATGATGGTGATGGTGGTGATTGTGATGATGGTGATGGTGGTGATGGTGGTGATGATGATGATGGTGATGGTGGTGATGGTGGTGGTTGTGATGATAGTGATGTTGATGCTGGTGGTGGTGATGGTTGATGGTGATGATGATGGTGGTGATGATGATGGTGGTGGTGGTGGTGGTGATGATTATGGTGGTGATGGTGGTGGTGATGATGATGGTGGTGATGGTGGTGGTGATGATGATGGTGGTGATGGTGATGATGATGATTGTGATGGTGGTGATGGTGGTTGATGGTGATAGTGGTGATGGTGATGATGGTGGCGGTTGATGGTGATGATAATGGTGGCGGTTGATGGTGATGATGGTGGTGGCGGTTGATGGTGATGGTTGATGGTAGTGGTTGTTGATGATGGTGATCGTGGGTGATGGTTGTGATGGTGATGATCGTGATGGTGATGATGGTGCTTGATGACGGTGGTTTTTCATGATGATGATGGTGGTGGTGCTAGTTGATTGCTGATGGTGCTGATGCTGTCGATGGTGTTTGGTGATGGTGATGATGGTGATGGCAGTGGTGATGATGGTGTTTTGATGATGGTGGTGATGATGATGATGGCTGCTTGATAATGATGGTGCTGTGATGATGGTGGTGGTGGTGATGATGATGGTTGCTTGATGATGATGATGATGGTGGTGGTGGTGATGATGTTGGTGGTGGTGGTTGTGATGGTGTTTGATGATGATGGTGATGGTGGTGATAGTGGTGGTGGTGATAATGATGGTGGTGGTGATGAGGGTGATGGTGGTGGTGATGGTTGATAGTGATGATGGTGATGGTGGTGGTTGCTGATGATGCGATGGTGGTTGTTGATGATGGTGATGGTGGTGATGGTGATGATGGCTATGCTACTGATGGTGATGGTGCTGGTTGATGGTGATTATCGTGATCGTGATGATGATGATGGTGGTGGTGCTGGTTGATGGTGATTATCGTGATCGTGATGATGATGATGGTGGTGGGGGCGATGGTGATGGTGATGGTGATGGTGATGGTGCTGATGCTGATGGCAGTGCTAATCCCTAAACCCTGAACCCTAAACCCTAAGCTAGATCGATCTAATTAGCCCTTACTAAGCCCTAATTGATCGCATCTTGGAGCAAGGTTCGATCCCTAATCCCTAAGCCCTAAACCCTAAACCCTAAACCCTAGATCTCTAAACCCCGAGTCCTAAACCCTATATCCTAAACCCTAAACCCTAAACTGGATCAATCCAATCAGCCCTTCCTAAACCCTAATCGGGCTCCCAATCGGACCGATCGAACCGATCGAAGGACCGATTAGGGTTTATCGAGTAGTTTTACTGATTAAGATACAACTCGAATGCTACGTTCTCTTATGATTTTGACGGATTGATAATCAAAAGAACCCCCATAATCACCAAACCATAAAGCTTTTGACGCCACCAACCTGGGAACTACATATTTTGCCTCCATTTTCGATCGATCCGACCAAAACTGATGCAACATCGACGTAGGTCAAGATTTGCTTATTATTACACTTTTGCTACTTGATCCGCACTTCGCTTGTTTCGACCAACTTGAACCGCCTGATACGGGGCCAGTATGGACAGTTTGTTTGACTCACTGTCTGGCTCAAATAGCCAGCTGAAAAAAAGGACGCAAATCACCAGCGTCGAGCGTATCAGCAACATACGGTCAAGAAAACAATGATTCATCCTTTCAGAAGGCTTTGATTCGGTTAGCAAGAAATGATGATTCACAGGACAATCAGACGTCAATAATGGAGCATGAGAACACAAATATAATCGTATGCATCGAAACAGACTTCCGTTTTCTATTCCAAACTTTATTTATTCCCATTGGAAATGAACTCGGGCTTCTCCATTAAGATGAAATGATATAGGGATGAAGTTGTTAAAATCTGCATCCCTATAAGACGGTTTCCTTCTAATTGTGATCGGAGCACAGAGTAAGCGCATGTGTTAAGCTTGTGCTTAATCCGCCGTTTCTAATCATGTGGTAAGCAGCAACGGGAAATGAAATTATACCAAGTAGCAAAAGTTAGTGCTCTCATCGATTAATCCACTTGTTATGTAGAATCTCCATAATTGGTACCTGAGGCATTGTTCAGGTAGAGAATCGATTCTTCTTTGTCCTCCATTCGTGCTTCCCAAACGAATCTATTCCTGCATTGCTGCCACAAAAATCAAGAACAACGAAGTCAAAGATAGTTTTCGGCATGATTCCTCGCTCAACCGAAAATCTTTATACCATAAACTGCACGAATGAACAAGATCGAATCGGAACCCTGACTTATCCAATAGAGGCGATTTCGAATGCCCGAAATCAAAGCATGCCTCAAAATTCTTAGCCTACATATGATACTACTACATATGTAACAAGCTTGTCCTAAATATTGTAGATGATGTAGATATGAATGATGAACACGAATATAGTGCTTAGAAACAAGCACCCCAATCACAAACGCATCGTATGGATCAAGAGAAACTTCAACTAGAAAAACAGCAATCGGAAGCCCTGCAATTTGATATCAACAAATACATCAGTCAGTGATCAGGTTAGTTGTAAGATAAAAGGGAAACACGCCACAAAGGCTACACTTCCCAAAAACCCACCAATATGATTAACAAGAGATCTATTGGGCAAACTTATGCTAGTAGTCAACCCCATAAGCTAGCGATATAGAGCGATTACTAACTAGAATCCACCGATCGAGAGATAAGCTTGATGTAGACAACAGTAAAAAGAAAAATAGTTTTGTGGTTAGCAGTGAGAAATGCATTGTCCCCAGTACAGAGTCTTGCAACGAGAATTGAACAATTACAACGATGATCTTCACTTGACAATGAAGTTCAATGGGTGAGAGGAACAGCGTATACATGTATACATGTAGCTATACTGATGTAGGAGGATAACTTATTTTACCAGGATAAAGTCGTGTTAAGGCATATTAGCCAGGACTTAACTTCATGATGGCTGACCATAATAACTTGTACAATTGCCAACCGGTACATACATTTTACTCTGCTATATACTTCTCACAATGCCTTTGAGAGCAGCTTTAACATTGAAACTCAGTAGAGTTCCTCAGGCTTTTAGAAACGATGTGAATACAGATGGATGGGTTCGCCAAAATAATACAACTGCCTATGCAGGCACTCTATACTCGGGATCAACCAACTTCAGTATGAAGAGATTGCCTTTGTCTCCCCTTGAAATTCTGCAAAGTAAGTTCAGCAAGCATTAGTTGACTCTCAAACACACACACACACACACACACACACACACACACACATCACAACCATGGAATGCATCCTTCGATTTGAGCAGAGAATCTCTTGCATCAAAATTTTCAATCAGGTAGACATGGAAACAACACGATCCTCATAATCATCTAATTCTGGTTAGTTACATCAATGATGGTGATGCTGGCGATTATCAGGTTGATGATGGATCAGGCTTGAAATGATCATCATTGTCTTCTTGTTCTGCTACTTTGTTTGTCTACACCTTCCCTTTCGTCCTTCTCTTCTTTTACTTCCTTTTTTTCTAGTCTTACTTCTCTTCCAACATCCGTTTTTTCTTCCTCCATCTCCTCTATGGTTCTCAATATTACCTTTTATCTCTCGTTCTCTTGTTTATTCTTTCCTACTTGTTTTTCTCCATCTTTATTAGGTTCCTTCACTCCTTTTACGTTATTAGAGACTCGTGATAAAAAAACAATTTCTATTAAGTTTATTTCCTCAGGTCATGTTGGTAATAGTTAAGAGTACCCTTCACCAGCATACTAGGTGTGGTTTAGCATTGTTGCGGTTTCCATCACTAAATTTAGGCTTTTATGTCCCAAGGTTTACACCTTCGATAATCTCGCCAAAACCTGTTTCCACTGAGTACACCATCTCTACCCATTTTCTGGTAGAATTCTTGTATGGGCAAACACACAACCTATATGCTATATGTTAGATAATACTATGTTGCATATTTCAATCATAGACGTCAGGAGGCTTAACATTGGGCCCAGTTCGGTTTGAGCCAAACCGAACCGATCAAGCCGTGGTTTCAAAGGGGTTCGGCTTGGCAGTAACAACCTCAGGTTTAGCTTGGTTTAATGAAATCGGTTTGGTTGCATTGGTAGTTCGGTTCGGTTCGGTTTGAGAGGGCTCATAGTTAAGTTTGGTTCGGTTTTAGATTAGCAGTTTGAACTGAACCAAGCTGTCCCAAACTGATGTAACAGGCTCAAAACACTAAACTTTAGTTTTTTCTTTTTATTGAAAGGCTAACGCCCAAATATGAACACAAAGCAATGTGAACCATGGTTCAGTTCAGTTCAGTTTCAAACTCTTTAGAAACGGTTCGGTTCGGTTTCAGTTCGATTTTATGCTCATAGGGAACGGTTCAGTTTGGTTTTTTATCTTTACCAAACCGATTTGGCTTGGTTTGAAGTTTTCGGTTCAGCTCATACATGTATATTATAGATTCACCTCGGTTCAGTTCGTTTTAATGTTGCAAAACTGATACAATTTTGGATTAGTGAATGCTATATACTCGCTTATCCTTGTGGATTGAACTTCCTACGAAACCTCCAAATGATCCTATCCCGTCTACTATTTAAGCTGATTCTATTCAGTTCGGTTTGTATCTTTACCAAACCGATTTGGCTTAGTGTGAAGTTTTCGAGCAACGGTTTGGTTCAGCTCATCCGTGTAAGTTTTTAGGTTCAGCTCAGTTCGGTTCGGTTTTAATGTTGCAAAACTGATACAATTTTGGATTAGTGAATACTCTGCTCGCTTATCCTTGTGGATTGTACTTCATATGAAACCTCCAAATAATCCGATCCCGTCTTATATTTAAGCTGATTCTATTCAGACTAAAGTCAACTCTTTTTTTAGCTAAAGTTAACTTTTATCTAGATTTAAAACTGGATCTCTCGGAAGTGTGGTCCTATAAAGAGTCCCATAAGTAAATGGATGCTGTCTTGGAAGTCATGCATACTGATGATCTCTTTCTCCTGTCTCTTTATCTTTCACATTGCCACTTAATCCACTTATTTATATGCTTTAATATGATGCATATATATGCACATACACAAAGTACAGACACCATTCATTATTTACGATTTTATCTCTCGAAAAGCGAATAATAGGACCAAAGGGTACCTTATCTCTTCATCCAAATATGTTATTTCTAATTCACCCCGAGCACGGTCAGGAGCCTTAATGCTGATCTGCAAAGAAAACACTCAGACTTCTTCAAAATGTGACAGCAAGTAGTCATCAACATCACATCCATCAAAATAATTGCTAAATCTATACTTAAACACGTAGCTGTAGATTGTTTTCTTTTTTCAAAAAATATGGACAATATCGAAATGCACCGTACAGCCCATTGTCATCCAGGTCTGTAGAATACCTACCTCAACCTGTATTTCTAGATTCATCACTAGGAAACATAATGTCAACATCATCTATGTAACATACCAGTGCGAAAACTTGAGCGAGAGATCTCCTAATTATGCATGGCCAATAGCAGAATGTTCACAATAATGATCTATACTTGCTACATATCACAGGTTTGCCACATGTTTTCTCCAATTAGTAGGGAAACCTTCACACATAGACCTATTAGATGAAAACAACACACAAAGAAAGTTGTGAATACGCCTGAAATATCCGTATGTAAGGATTTGTCCCCTCTCAGACAGGACACCTTATTAAAGACAAGATGTAGAACTCGAATATATAAATTTGCAGACTTGGATTTCTTTGTGAAAAGTTCAGTGGAAAGAAGTCATGAATACGAGATAGAAGAGACCACAAATACAGGCCTCGAATATTCAACCTAGAAAAATGTATCCATTTCACGTAATTCTGACAGTCACGTGTTTCTCAAAGCATTTTTCATGTTGTGTCACCTAAAGTCGGATCACATCATATCAGTTGAATTCCTACGACATCAAACAGGGCACGTAATCCATCTAGGAAGAACAAGATGCTGTTCCCAGGGACCGATCTATCATTAGTGTTCCCTTCCAGTACTCCAGTGTTTCCAGAGCATCCTAATGGTTAAACAAATACTAAAAACCATAAAGACTTTGGGATTATTAGAAACCACCGTTTCCCACACAAGCTCTCTAGGGTTGATTAGCCTCCCACTATAGTGTCTATAGAATAGAAAATCAACACTTCCTTTTCTAACAGAGGGAGCCCTTCACATTCAGATAACATACTGGCCTTAAAAATCAACTTTAGCTATAAGCACACACCCGAAGTCCAAAAGAAATGCCAAGTGCTGCATGCATTTCCCTCCCCTTTCATTACTCAGCTAAGCATAGATGACGAAAAGTGGTACCAGTCCAGCAATCTTGAAAACATCAAATTTCACCGCCACTCTGCTTCCAGTTATGAGGCTCAAATTTGCAGTGACCTAGATCAGAGGGAAAGCCACACCATTAAATTGTGCATGAATAGATGTGGATGATGGGAATAAAATTTACGTGTCAGGAATACCTGGTTGAAAAATGGCCATGTCTCAATATTTTGCGCTCTCAAAGTATCATTATTGATAGCTTGGTAAATTGGCCCACTGGGTCTCAAAAGCTTTGGTCTCTGCATCATCACAAAACAAAGGATTTAAAAATGCTCGTCAAAGACTCGAAATAGTTTGTCAGAACATCAAACTGGCATGTCAATGATCCAAGGTTAGTTCATCTAAGATATAAAGATAGACGATCGAAGACTGAAGGAAGCTTATCAAGGACTCAAAGACAAACAATCAAAAGCTCGACAATAACTTATGAATATTAAGGACTCGAGGATAGCTTATTACAGAGTTTTAAGGGAATTCACCAGAGGCTCAATCCTAAATTACCAAAGGCTGAATGCATCAAAAGGTGACTGTAACATTCAGAGAACATATACCTGCTTTTTCACAACAGACTCTGAGGTCGTGTAGAGAAGCTCCCATTTCCCGTTAATTAGAGGAGATTTGACCGTCTCTTTGATACGATTAAGAGATTCCAAGTCCTGTGCAAGCTGCAAACATGTAAAGTTTCATTGGCACGGAAGGAACAGACCCAATCAAAATGCAGATCGAATGAACAGGTTGCGCCTATGACATGAGTCTTTTCCTGTTGAAATCAGCAGATAGTTGAGAGGTTGTGACGCCAACCTGCATCGAAACTTGAATCTAAACTTTTCATCATTTCGATCACATTTCTTCCAGATGCATACTTTTTCTTCCTGACATCAGTGGCCTTCTTGGAGCCTTACCGCTAGCAAAGGAAAGTTTTTCTCCTTTCATTATGCCCTTGAAAATTTTGCAGAAAAGAAGCACACTTCTCCATATTCCAAACATTTTCAATAGGTTGATGCTTCTGATGGAAAGGGAGAGATCCAGATACCATAGAATAGCAAGTAAAACGTAACAAAAGCCGAATGCAATCCAAGTGAAATGTGCCTAAATTTGTGAGCTGTTTTTCATTTACGTTCTCCTTTTTCAAACCCTGAGGATTTGAGGTTTCGGGTAACACCCTGACTTGAGCACCATTGCCGTGCTTTCCTGTTTCGTCTGATCCATTAGCTCCGAATGGCGGGGGGCCAGAAACGAGGCCTGTAGATCGCTATGATTTGTCGACGGAACACGGTAGGGAAGAAGAAGGCGAAGAAGAAGAAGTTTTCTTACCTCTTCGACGCGAGAGATGTCGTCGGGGGAAGCGGACGCGCCACGGTCCAGCGGAGCGATGGTTTCCAGGAGCTCCGCCTTCAGCGCCTCCCTGTCTTTCCTCGTGTTCGGAGGGGAGAAGAGGTTGGGGAGGAAGGAGAAGGCGGAGCGCGCGGCGAGCGTCGTCGGACTCCTCTTGGTCTGCTTCAGGCGGCCCGCGGCGCGGCGCGGCGCCGAGGGAAAGGAGGAACGGCGCAGGAAGAGGAAGGATTCAGCAGCAGCAGCAGCAGCAGCAGCAGCAGCAGAAGCAGGAGGAGGAGGAGGAGGAGGAGCGAGGCCTGCGGGAGAGAGGTTCATCGCCATCGCCATCGCCATAGCCATCGCCGTCGCCGTCGTCGTCGTCGTCGTCGTCGTCGTGGCGATGGAGGAAGAAGCAGAAGCTGCAGATATGGTTCCCGAACCTAGGAAGCCGAGCCTCCGAGCCCGAACCGAAGAATCCCGAACCTAGAAATCCCGAACCTAGAAATCCCGAACCGAAAAATCCCGAACCTAAAAATCCCGAGCCTAGAACAACCGAGCCGATCAGTTTCCGGACCTCAGACCGAACTGGTTGAAAACCCCAAGCCTAGTTCCGACCGAGCCTGCAACACCGAGCCTAGTTCCGACCGAGCCTGTTCTTTCAACACCGAACCGAGCCGAAGATCAAACGTTTCGGAGCCCGAACCTGGAACACGAATCTGGCATCGGCAGGTTTTACGGTTAAGGATTAGGGTTTCTTTCCAGGGTTTTTCTTTTTTCTGAGTTTTGGGCCGGATTGTCTGGTTCCATTCGAGGCTTCCGCTAGTTTCGTCGAGCTTCGTACTGTTGAAGGGTTTAAGGATTAGGGTTTTTTCTCAAGGTTTAAGGATTAGGGTTTTTTTCAAGGTTTAAGGATTAGGGTAGAGTTTTGGGCCGGATCGTCTGGTTCCATTCGAGGCTTCCGCTAGTTTCGTCGAGCTCCGTACTGTTGAAGGGTTTAAGGATTAGGGTTTTTTTCAAGGTTTGAGGATTAGGGTTTTTTTCAAGGTTTAAGGATTAGGGTTTTTTTCAAGGTTTAAGGATTAGGGTTTTTTTTTCAAGGTTTAAGGATTAGGGTAGAGTTTTGGGCCGGATCGTCTGGTTTCATTCGAGGCTTCCGCTAGTTTCGCCGAGCTCCGTACTGTTGAAGGGTTTAAGGATTAGGGTTTTTTTCAAGGTTTGAGGATTAGGGTTTTTTTCAAGGTTTAAGGATTAGGGTTTTTTTCAAGGTTTAAGGATTAGGGTTTTTTTTTCAAGGTTTAAGGATTAGGGTAGAGTTTTGGGCCGGATCGTCTGGTTTCATTCGAGGCTTCCGCTAGTTTCGCCGAGCTTCGTACTGTTGAAGGGTTTAAGGATTAGGGTTTTTTTCAAGGTTTACGGATTAGGGTTTTTTTTCAAGGTTTAAGGATTAGGGTTTTTTTCAAGGTTTAAGGATTAGGGTAGAGTTTTGGGGCCGGATCGTCTGGTTTCATTCGAGGCTTCCGCTAGTTTCGCCGAGCTCCGTACTGTTGAAGGGTTTAAGGATTAGGGTTTTTTCCGGGGTTTAAGGATTAGGGTAGAGTTTTGGGCCGGATCGTCTGGTTTCATTCGAGGCTTCCGCTAGTTTCGTCGAGGTCTCTGCGGTGTTGAAGGGTTTTAAGGGCTTAGGGTTTTTTTAGGGTTTTACAGTTTGGGCCAGATTGTCTGGTTTCATTCAGGGGGTTCGACTAGTTTCATCGAGGTCTCTACGGTTTGCAGTTTAGGGTTTTTAGGGTTTTAGAGTTTGGGCCAGATTTTCTGGTTTCATTCAGGTGTTAGATTAGTTTCATCGAGGTCTCTACGGTTCAGGGATTAAGGGTTCTTAGGGCTTTAGAGTTTGGGCCAGATTCTCTAGTTTCATTCAGGGGTTTGACTAGTTTCATTGAGGTCTCTGTGGTTTAGGGATTAGGGTTTTTAGGGTTTTAGAATTTGGGCCAGATTGTCTGGTTTCATTCAGGGGTTTGAGTCGTTTCATCAAGGTCTCTACGTTTAGGGTTTAGGGTTTAGGGTTTAGGGTTCGAGCCAAACCTAGAACACCGAACCTACGCCAACTGTCTAGGTTCATCTAGTCGAACCTGGAACACTAAATCAACCCCCATCCGTCTAGCTAGGTTCATCTCGCCAATCCTAGAACATTGAACCGACCTCCGACTGTTAAGGTTTCATCGAGGTTTAGGGTTTAGGGTTTAGCGAACAACGGAAAACTTTGATCCGAATTCGGAAAGACGAAACCAAACCCCACCACATACACCAATCCGAATTCGAAGAGTTTTTGCACCAAGACCCAAACCAATGTGCTTGAACCCACGGCGTTCCCTGCTCCAACCATTTCTAAAGCAATCCCCTCTATCTAACAACTCGTGTCGCTGGTAATCAGGTACTTTTGGCCTCCTTGACTCTGGTAAGTCAGATGATCGAGGTTTAGATCCATCCCCATTATAAACACATATCGCTAATAACTGCCTTTGCAAGTTTACGGATAGGATGTCATAACACCGGGGCTCACCAGATTGCAAAAGCCCGATACAGTGAAAATTTTGATGGCTATTTATGCACAGAGCCGCACTAGGCACGATGATGACAACCGTTCTCGAGTTACCGAAACCATTCCAGTTCAGCGCCAATCCTCGACGCTCTCCTCCATGTTTTTTCTAAAACCCATTCGTGTCTCGACTTCACTGTGATGAGATCGATGGCTGGCGGGTGTCAGTTGGCGAATGGCTAGATAAACGTGGTGGCCCGTCAGGCTGCCCACTGTGCTCTCTCTACCTATTGAGACTCTGAGACATTGTCTGTGGAACTGCCCTCAAGCTCAAAAGATATGGGATAGAGTGACTCGCCTCCTTGCGGCATGCGAAGTTGAAGGAACAGCCTCGTGGAGCGCTGCGGCATGGATTGATCACTCGGACGAAGGGTGGACGGACGTCGTCAATGCGGATAGTTGGTGCTACGTATGCACGAGAGGCAATATCGTCAAGATCCGTTTTAAAAGAGGCTTGCAGCCCGCATCCCCTAGGTTTTCGGAAATCTGGATATTGATCGCAGGTTTCACCTTGTGGTATGTATGGAAAGCGCGTTGTCTCAAGGTTTTCCAAGGTACGGTACGACCCCTGGAGGAAGTGATCATGGGCATATGGTTCGCGCTTATCAGCTGCCTACGAGGGCACTTGGAGGAGGTTTGCAGCCACTCCAACGACGTGGCTACTGCTCGTCTGCGCTTTTGGCAGAAATGGCGGAACACACCTATGGTGATGCAAGGCGGGAGTGGCCCGAGGTGGAACTACCAGCCCCCACGATGGTTGTTTCCTACTCACCTGCCCTCTCTTTTCGGTGTAGGCCCCAAGAGCCGTCTCGTACTAGACAACATTGAAGGGCTTCTTACATTAAGTTAGGCCGCAAGGCAATGTAAGTAGGCTCATCTTTTTTACTTGATCGGAGGAAGTCTCCCCGATGTGTGTATCAGTCTCCTTGTAGACGCTATGTAATAATCCTTCCTAACTAATGGGAAAGTAGCTTCATTTTGGGAATGTAGACCTTTCGCATTTCACGACATGATCGGCTACTTCAATGGTTACGCTTCCCCAATCATGTAGTACGAGATCCGGGGTTCAAGTCCAGGGGAAGCAAACACCGATTCCTTATGACGGGCAGCATTCTACGCTGAAAGCAGAGCTGGGCGACTGGGGGCGGGGGAACCACGACGGACGATGAATCCATAACAAAGGATGTAAGAAGAATGGCCATACGTACCAATTCAGGGATCGATGCAAGATTCGGCTTGCGTTTCTTCTTCTGCTGCTGCTGCTCTCGTCGAGGCATGGATGTTCGAGAGCAGGACGCAGGCGCGAACGCTGCGGGGCTCGAGTTGGCGGACGTTGTCGGCCGCCAGTTTTCCGCGCTCGAGGTCGTGATGCAGCCTGCAGGAGCCCAAGAGGCTCATCCACAGCGTCGCAGAGGGAGGCAGAGGCATCTGCTCGGCGAATCGGTGGGCCTCGTCGACGCGGCCGGCGCGGCCCAGCAGATCCACGGCGCAGATGCAGTGCTCGACGCGGAGCTCGGCTTGCATCGACGCGAAGCAGCGGGAGGCGAGCTCGACCAGGCCGCCGTGGCCGCATGCGCCGAGAACGCTGACAAATGTGAACGCGTTGGGCCGCAGGTCCGTCTCCTGCCGCTGCTGTTCCTCCTCCAGAGCTCGGTACAGCTCCAGCGCTTCCTCGCCGTATCCCTGCTGCGCGTACGCCGCCAGCATCACGTTCCAGCAGACGATGTCCCTGCGCATCACGCCGCGGAACACCGCGCGAGCTTCCCGCAAACCCATCCCGTGCTTCCCGTACGCGCCGATCAGCGCAGTTCCCAGGTCCCCCCCGCTCACGGGAATCCCCGCCTCCGCGATCTGGTGATGCACCAGCTCCCCGTCGATCTGGCACGCGTCCAGAACGCAGACGAAGGTGATCTCGTTCGGCTCGATCCCGCTCTGCAGCATCCTGGCGAAGCAGGCCGCGGCTTCCTCTCCGAGATCGTGCTGGGCATACGCGCCGATCATCGCCGTCCACGCCACCACGTCTGGCTTCGGCAAGCCCTCGAACACCGCGATCGCGTCTTCGAGAAGCCCCCCGCAGGCGGCGTACATGCTGACAAGCCCAGCGTTGCTCGCCGCCTCCGCTTCGCTGCAAGCCATGGAGAAGTGGATCAACCTTCCTCTGCTTGCAAACGCGGGGCTCGCGCAAGCGTCCAGAGCCGCGGCATACGTCACCGCGTTCGGCCTAATGCCAGACCGCGCCACCATCTGCCCGAACGCTTCCAACGCCTCCAGGAACCAGCGCTTGCGAGCAAACGACGATATGATCGCCGTCCACGAGACCACGTTGGGCTCCGGCATACCGCGGAAGATGCGATGCGCGTCCGCGATGCTACCACATTTGCCATACATGTCGAGGAGCGCGGTGTCGATCACCACGTCCGGCGCGATCGCGCTCTCCGCGATCATGCCGTGAACAAGCCGGCCCTCGTCCGACGCCAGATCGCTCGAGCACGCATCGAGAGCAGCGACGAATGTGATCCGATTGGGCGCGAGACCTTCTCGCGCGCTCAGTCGCGCGAACGCCTCGATCGCAAGCTCGCCGCATCCCTGCCGCGAATACGCCGAAATCATCGCATTCCACGATACCACATCCCGATGCCCACGCAGACGATCGAACACGTGCCGCGCTTCGCGCAAGCCTCCGCATCTCCCATACATGCTGATGAGCGAGTTCCCGAGGACGCGATCCGAGCCGAGGCCGACGGCCTGGAGCGATGCGTGAGCCTCCTGGCCCTTGGCCAACGACGCAGGGCTCCTGAAAGCTCTGAGCAGACTCACGAACGTCACGGAATTCGGGCTCACGCCATCCGATCGCATCGCTCGAAACGCTCCGAGAGCTTCCATAGCATCATCTGAATCCCCATCGCCGGCATCATCGCGGGCATGCGCATCGATCGCCGTCGTCCACGAGACCACATCCCGCCTCGGCATCGCCCGCAGTGCCCTCTCCATCTCCGCGAAGCTGCCACATTTGCCGTAGAGATTCAGCAGCGAGTTGCCCACGACGAGGTCCGATTCGAGCGCCTGCTCCGCGACGCAGGCATGGAGCAGCATTGCATCTGCGACGCGAGGGCGCCGCGACGACGAGGAAGCAGCTGCAAGAACCCACCTCTTCGCATTTCCTCGCTCCATCGATGCTGCACCAAACCATGGGGGATCTTGTCGCGGAATCCGAGCCGCAGCTGAATCGGATCGGATCGGATCGGATCGGATCGGATCGACGATGGTTTTGCTCACGCGTTCGATGCCGCGATTCGATCGATCGATCGACCGACGCAGCCCGAGATGCCCGTCACATCGTTTCGGGCGCGATTCTGCTGAGCCGGCATCTCTCCGCAATCCTGCGAATCTTGGAGGGAATCTGCGTGGATTCCTCGCGCGATCGCAATCTTCGCGCAGCGATCGAAGGAGCCTGCGATTACCGCCGCGGAGAAGAAGCATCCGAGCATGGGATCAGATCTGGTTTTGCAGAGAGATCCAAGGGTCTTCTTCTTCTTCTTCTTGGACAGGGAGAATCGCCCAAAACAGATTCCAGACATGAAGATTCAGACCGCATTCATGAAGAACCTTGCTTTGCTCGACAATGGCGATGCTGCAGATCTGAGGCGAAGCAGATGATCTCCATGCCAGTTCCTTGCCAAGATCAGCAGCCATGGAAAGCTTAGCCCATCCATGGATCAATTCCCATCCTCAATTCCAACCTCCACAAGCGATCGCCTCGATGGAATCAAGGAGAACCTGTCGGGCGTTTTTCGATCCGATCGAAATCAAACATCGACTCGAGCCGACGAGTTGGGCGTTCTCAATCCATCGATCGATTCAATAGACCCCTCATCGATCGAGTAGTCAGAGCTGGGCATTTTCAACGGATCGATCGATCCGACAGACACCCCATCGATCGAGCAGATAGAGCTGGGCATTTTCAACCCATCAATTGATCGACAGACACTACTACATCGATCGAACAGACGAGCTGGACATTTCCCAACCGATCGATCGACAGATACCACATGGATGGATCGAACAGTCGAGTTGGGCATTTTTGATCGATCCGCCAAACAGACGAGTTGCGGCATTTCTGATCAATAAGTAGATAGATACTTAACCAAATCAGTTTGGCATCTCCGATCGGTAAATAGATGCCACATCAATCAATTGGACGTTTTCAATCAAAAGGATGCCACATCGACATAGCACATCAATGCACAAACATCGCATCGATCAACAAAATCCGTCGGGCAATTCCGATCAATAGATAGATACCACTTCGATCAAGCAAACCAGTCGGACATCTTCGATCAAGCCGGATACCACTTCGATTAAGTAGAGAATTGTTGGGGATTTTCAATCAACGACACCGATCAATTGAGACATTTCTGATTGACAAATAGCACGTTGCTCAACCTTGGCATTTTCGATCAATAGAACATCCTATTCGTCACATTCGATTAACATATATACCACAATTGATGAAGCAAGACTCAAAACGAATGGCGTATACATATATTGAACTCTGGGTTCTCGTTACGGACAAGATATCACTCAACATACAGAAACAAAAAAAAAAAAGCACAGCAAAACTTTCCCTTTCTCTCGAATCAACATTCGGTTACTACCCGCGTCACGATTCCTACCGCCAATGTCTTCCCTCGATCTCGCAGTGTGGCCCTTCCTAATCCCTTGTACCGCGAGTATTCTTCGACGCAGATGCCACGCTCAGGCGTCACCTGCTCAAACAGGGCAACGAATCCAGGCATCAGATCGATAGCTCCAGTGGCCCAGCCAAAGCTCCGAAGAGATGCTTCGCAAAAACTTAAATCAATGATGAAACACCGGGGAAAATCTAGGCGGGGTTTCGAGCCTAGAAGATCCTGCGTTTCGAGTCTTGTTTGCTCTAACACAAAAACCTCTACCGGCATGAGCAGCAAATACAGTAACAAATAACACACACCATTCCATCTATATCTATCTATCAGATAGATAGATAGATAGATCGATAGATAGATAGATAGATCGATAGATAGATAGATAGATCAATAGATAGATCGATAGATAGATCGATAGATAGATAGATCATTCTTACCTCCACAATCGCACGTTGATTCGCAAGCAGACAACGCGGCTTCTTGTTCGGGATGACCTGCCCTTTCGGATCAAGCAACGAAACCAGCTTCGTGATCTTCGCAGGCTCCTTGGCATGATGGCAATGAAGAACCACCTTGAGACACGCGAAACATTCACCGATTACTCGGTTACATGAACTCTCTTTTACACTCAATCCACATGCTCCATACCCAAAAAAACAGTTGTGTTGTGTAGCTCCGAAGAAGAAGAAGAAGCACAAACCTGAGAGCCACGGAGAAGAGGACCCGAGGTTTCGAGAAGGATCACTTTCAGCTCCAAGCTCTGAGCTTCTGGAACAGGGTAATCGGGATGGCACAAGACTCCACCTTGAAATAAGCATCCTTGATCAACCCCACCGAGCCCAATGTCGACATTGTCTCCAGCTCGAGCGCATGTGCAAGGTCTCCCATTTTGCTCAATAGCCTTCACTGCTGCTGGAACTCTAGCTGGCATCACCAGAACCTAGACAGAGATAACATGGCTTTAGTTCATCTCGTCGACAGATTATCTGAACTCACTCTCTTTGGTCTATACATGGCTTTAGTTCATCTCATCGACAGATATATGAACACACACACACACTCTCTCTCTCTCTCTTTTTGTTTGTTCCATTCGTTCGCTCATTCCATTCTACATGGTTCCTCATACCTTTGAACCAACCCTGATCGCTCCACCTTCGAGCTTCCCACTGACAGCAGCCTGACCCAATGTACGCGATTTCAAGGTTTCTGCGATAGGCATGCGGAATGGCTTCTCAACGTTCCTGATTGGCGCCTCGAATGCATCGATCGACTCAAGTAGACTGGGGCCTGAGAACCTGCAACCAAATATACGGACACGATCAACTCGGAAGAGAACCTTTAAACTCTTATAAATTTATCCCTTCTTAGCGGGGAGGATCAACTTCCATTGACAGGTGTTTTGAGCTGGCCAAAACCTAACAATGAGCTAAGCATATCATCTTTATCATTAATCGAAATAGTCAAAGCTCAAACCATGCCAAGCTAGTGATGAGATCGTGTGATTAATTTTCCGCCTGTACCCAACATTCATGAAACATCAAAACATTCAAGAGCAAAAAGGTCCTGACCATGTCTTCAGAAGCTCTTCGGATGGTGAACCCACCAAATTCTGGTTCTCCATGGCACTTAAAGGAATCCATTTAATCCCAGAGTCTTTGAATCCGCATTGCTTCAGAAACGGATGTAATATTGCCTTGATCGCATCGAATCTGTCCTGAGAGTAATCCACAGCATCCATCTTGTTCACAGCTACTATGATCTGTTCGACACCAAAGCTTCGCACAAGCTGCATGTGTTCTCTTGTTTGACCTTCTCCTCCTCCTTCCCCTTCCATCCCTGCTTCGAAAGCTCCAGGACTTGCATCCACCACTAGAACTGCAGCATCCGCTTGTGAAGCTCCTGATATCATGTTGGGGACGAAATCTCTGTGCCCAGGAGAATCGAGCAGAATGACTCGAAATTTAGGTGTCTCGAAATGTGCCACTGCAACTGTCATTGTTATCCCTCTAGCCCTTTCCTCTGCGCTCTCATCAAGCACCCATGCATATGAGAAGGATCCCTTTCCCTGCTCCATACGATTTCAACGAATTGTGAATTGTGATCAAGAAGAGAAGCATGGTTACGAAAGGATCTATGGTTACTTACTGATTGCTTAGCTTCCTTCTCATACTTGTGCATTTCTTTTTGTGACACCACACCAAGAATGTGAAGGATTCGTCCCATCAACGTCGATTTCCCTGCATCAACGTGCCCAACCTATAACAGATATTTCACACTCTTTAGATTCATTTATGGATGAGAACAACAAAGGAGGGGAATCGCAAGTTCTCATTGATAACTCACAATGGCAAGATGCAGAAGATGCTTTCTCTCTTGTTTGAATTCCTCAAGCATCCAACTCTCTGGTTGATACGACTCCAATGGAGCCACTTTCATTTGATTCTGCTCCCTATCCTCATGAAGTCCTACGGACCTTAGTTTCTCAATAGTATGAGACCCAATGGCCTCTTTTTCATTACTAACAAGATCCTCGGATGCTTTAGCTTTTGATTCTTTCAGCTGAACTGAACTCCTCGATGGTAGAGTAGTCTTTGATGGCAGCGTACTTTTTGATGATATGATACTTTTGGGTGCCGCTTTCACTGTGAACACAGCACAGCATATCTTTTGATGTTATATATACCATTTGGGGACCCCCTAACATTTTTTGACACCTCTGTACGCTCTGAGAGCAGGGCAAGCATAGCTATATCAAGCAGGAGACAATGAAAGGTTACAGAAACAAGAACGGATAAGTGGTGAAACTTAGCAATCTATATAAGCTAGCATTGTTTTCAATGAAGCAAACCATGATCTAGCTTATGCATTGTCCCTCACATCCACGAGTACATTACAGTGCGGATTAAGCCTTGTAGGACTGTATTCTAATGTCATGCTTGATGATGGAAAGCTAACATATAGAAACTTCTTCACCCTCGTATCCACAAGTAAATGATCCACAAGTAAATGATACGCAGTAATTTAGGAGCCATAAAACGTTATCGAGTGAATCTAAAGAAAACTTTCTATCATGGTATCAAAGGAATCATATTAAGGTGCATGTTCAAATATTATACAGAAACCCACCATATCCAGTTAATAACAATGAGGGAGAAATTGCAACCAGAACATCTTTCTAGATTTAAACTAGCTGATATAATTTATTACCTTGCTAATCGTAGGGACATTGTGACTTCACATTCAAACAAAACACAACAGGGCCCGTATTTCTATTCTTATGCTCGTGGACGCAATGCAACACCCGGGGGGGAACAGCTATCTAGTTTTTTGTCTGGAAACACGTATCTCCATATCCAAGATACCATTTGCATTATACTGATTGTTGAAAACCATTATCTAGTTAGACACTTGATATGAATCACTGATCCCAATGCATAATGAAACCTAACCAAACCAATATACATGCATTATATTCACTACTGCAAACCATCATCTCAACTTTCAATAGCAAAAAAAATGCCCCCATATCAAGGAAACGTTGGACAGCTGATACCTTGACATTTTTCTGAATGATGCAAACCATTGTGTCCTAGATATTCGATATGAAACACTCTTATCTCAATGTCTAAGGAAACCTACTAAGGACACGATTCTTTCATGATACTGATAAATGCAAACTTTGATCTAGGTGTGCAACAGGAAATACTTAGTCTCCATACCCAAGGAAACCAGGCAAGGATGATATCATCACGTAATTTAGATTTCAAGAACAAGAAAACCAAGCAAGGCACATATCTTTACATCACTTAGGTTTCAAGAGCAAACATTTAATCTCCGTATCCAAGGAAGCCAAGCATGGGTGATATCTTCACATTGTTTCAGTTTCTGTAGGAAACACTTCTGTCTCCATACCCAAGGAAACCAAGCAAGTCCGATATCTTCACATCATCTACATAATACTTTGAGAGCTTGCGCCTCTACATCAATCTCTAGACTATTAGTGAAAAAATTGCTGAGAGAGATCCCAGATTTGTACAGAGCAAAGACGATCTTCCACGGTTATCAAATGGGCAGACATAACATTCCTATGAAGGAATAAACCAAATAGAGTACCTTTCTAACCTAGAATCAGGTCAAGCTACAGTTTTGCAAAGAGAGCTACCCACAAGAGATGATCACAAAGTGTCAAGGAAAAACCGATAAAACAGCATTCTTCTGGAAAAAACATCACGGTGTGCAGAGAGATTAACCATAGTTTTACAAAGAACCAAAAACACAAGCTGCTTACTGCCTGCAAAAATACAGAAGATGGAGATTCAGAACTGACCAGGAGGCCGAGCAGAGGAAGCAGAGCTCCTCCGATATTCTCCGACTCCTTCTCCTCCTCCTCTTCCTCCTTCTTCATCTTCTTCTCCATAGTAATCGTAGCCGTCGTAGTCATCGAAGCCATCGTCATAATCGTCGAGGTCGCCATAGCCAGGCTGATGTTTCCCTTTCTTTGGCATCTTCACCAGGGGGCCTGATCCTCTCCTCAAGCTCTTTCTTTTCGTTTTTTGTCTCACAGGGAGGATGGAAGACACTGTGAGGAAGAATTCATCACATGTGCACCGGTTTGAGGGCTCTTCTTCTCAGCAAGAAGCCATGGAGGAATCTGATGCTGGGGCTATTCTTCTCAGCAAGAAGCCATGGAGGAATCTGATGCTGGGGTTGTTCTTCTCAACCAGAAGCCATGGAGGAATCTGATGCTGGGGCTGTTCTTCTCAACAAGAACCCATGGAGGGGCTGTTCTTCTCAACAAGAAGCCATGGAGGAATCTGATGCTGGGGCTATGCTTCTCAACAAGAAGCCATGGAGGAATTGCACTGCTTTCTTCTCAACAAGAAGCCATGGAGGAATCTGATGCTGGGGCTGTTCTTCTCAACAAGAAGCCATGGAGGAATTGCACTGCTTTCTTCTCAACAAGAAGCCATGGAGGAACGTGATGCTGGGGCTGCTCTTCTCAACAAGAAGCCATGGAGGAATTGCACTGCTATCTTCTCAACAAGAACCCATGGAGGAATTGCACTGATCTGTGGTTGCTTCCCAAAGAAGCCATGGAGAGAACTGCAGGGATCTGGTTTGTGGGTAGTCTTGTCTATGGAAGAAGCCATGGAAAACAGATTTGTGGGCTGCTTCCTTAGAAGCCATGGATGCTCTCCATTCTCCGATTTCCCCGGACCGCGGAAATCAGGGATCAAAACTTGTCCTCTGAGAGATCGAATCCGGAGGAAATGCCAGAAGACAAGCCTATCTTTCAAACCCTTGATCGCTAATCCGATGCCAGCTCCAGATATATCTGATCTCCAAAACACCAGTAAAACGAATCGCTGATTCCAGTGCCTGCTTCGGATCGTTGTATATCAAACAGGTAACAAAACGATCGGCTTTATCTGATATGAGCTTCGTTCAGATTGCTGATCTCGAGTCAAGAAAACCTACCCCATGATTCAAAAGCCCCATTGCAATACATAATTTGGACCCATCTCGATTCGTGTTACAGATGCTTTGCCTCAATGAACCTTTTTTTTCCTTTTACAAATAGCTAGATCTTCGATGAAGAGAGATGGATGCGAGGAACAATTTCGCAAGCACAGCATGAAATGATCACTACTTTAGAAACTAGCAATTTGTGTGATTTAAATATGAGGATCTCATATAGTTGACATAATTAACCATATGACTTAGACCAACACCCAAATTTGTCCAAATTCAGTATTTGGCACCCCAAATATCTCACCCATCTTCCATCTTTTAAGTATGGATTGTACATCATGCTTAAGAGTTGACTACGATTGTATCACTCCGTGGTCATCGACAAAAAAACATCTATGAATAAATGCCAACAGCTTATTGCATCAAGCAAATGCTCTTTGCTCTTGCTCCTTGCTCATCAATTACATGAAGCCTTCATGCCACGTGACTTCAGAAACATATGTAGGCTTTGAAACACCAAACTTCTTGCATAACAAGGATGAGGGTCCAATGTTGATCCCCTTTACAATATCACATGCAACCTTCTGAACGGGTAACTAAGAGATTTCTTTCAAGAATTGCACAACAAGATATATGAAGGCAACGAAAAAAGCGATTTGGTAGAAATCTCTCTCCGGATTGCTCTCCATCTGGTAAAACTGCATGAAACAAAACAAGAAAACAAAGAACACTTACTCATACATATTATACATAGTGTGTGCATGTGTGTGTGTATACAAGAATTGCTTATATCATCTCGATCTATAAAAAGAAGAATGCAAACAGGCTTTTTCTCTTTCACACCGCATAAAGCATCAGATTTCACTAACCTTGGTCGGGTCTTTTGGGTCTCTATATATGGTCTCGCTTTCTTCGTTCCTTGTGATTTCAAGCAGCTTATTGTCAATTTGCTTTATGATCATTCCGAGTACATCGTTTCCATTCTCCTTGAATGAGTATGTGAGCCTTGTGACCCAGAAATACAATTGAGCTGGGAGAGGTGATGCAGATATATCCCACTCTTCTGTATGCTCCAGCACAACCCCACTTATCCGATTGAGAGTGAATGTACTGTTGATAACCAGGGAGAAGTCCCCAAAACTTGCATATTTCGGTCTTCCGTTTAGAACCCATTTGATATTTAGCTTGTTCATTTGTGACTGCATCCCCACCTCACGCACTGCCTGATGCAAACCCCACCTGTGGTTTAATGTAAACTTTTCTGTAAATAAAATTGATTCTTAAAGAAGAACTCTTGAATCAAAAAATAATGATAGACATCATGTGGTCTCAACCCGGTTTAGGGTTTAGGTCTTGAATCCTAAACCCTAAAAATGAAAATTACATAAATTCCAAAGTGCAAAATAAGCAAATACTGTTCACCGTGGCTTCAACTCACCACTGATGGGTTATCAAGGCTATCTCTTATCCATGTTGCCCTCTTATACTTCTCTCTACCCGTGAATGAACGCAGGGGATCCTAACAAACACCAACAAAAAGCATCTCTTTTTCGTAAACAGTCAGCAAGTATTTCACGTTTCAAATAAAAATATTAGGAAAAGCCCTTACAAAAGCTGATTTGGTGTTTTGAAATCGCATTTCACACAGAAAAGAAAAAACGAAAGCCTAAGAAAGCTCAAATGGTGTCCCAAACATGCATTTCAAACAATAAACGTTATAAAGCCTAACATAATCAAAGCCTAAGAAAAGCTTAAATGCTGTTTTCAACTCACATTTCAAACATAAAAGAAAAAAACTAAGAAAGTGTTTCGAATTTATAATCCAAACAAAAAAGATTGAAAAGTCTAAGAAAAGATTTTCTGGTTTAAAGTTTAGGGTTTAAAAAAAAGTTTAAGGAAGTGTTTCAAATTTATATTTCAAACAAAAAAGATTAAAAAGAAAAGCTTCTCTGGATTAGGGTTTAGTATTTAAAGAAAAAGCCTAAGAAAATGTGTCAAACTTATATTCCAAACAAAAAAGATTAAAAAAACCTAAGAAAAGCTTTTCTGGTGTTTCTGGTTTTCATTTCAAACAAAAGAAAATCAAAAAGACTAAGAAAAGCTCTTCTGATGTTTTGAAATGACATTTCGAACAAAAAATATCAAAGGGACTCATCGAATGATTTTTGGTGTTTGAAATCGAATTCCCAACTAAAAAAGTCGAAAATTCACATTGCTTAGATTACTTTCAAACAAAAAAGATTGAAATAACGCCCAAGAAGATTTTTATGGTGTTTAAAAATAGCATTTGAAGGCCTAAGAAAGGCTTTCATGGTGTTTCAAAACCATAGTTAAAACAAAAGGGATTAAAAGTCTAAGAAAAAGCTCAAAATCGCATTCAGAAAAAGAGATCACAAGTAAAAACGCTTTCATGGTGTTTCAGAAGTCATTGCAATAATAACATTAACCCTAAGAAGGCCTTTATGGTGTCACAAAATCATGAAACCTTATATCGAACAGAAAAGGTCAAGCCTAAGATAACATACATTGTATTTGACCGATATTGCAAAGGTTCCGAGCGCACGATTCCCTTCTCTCATATCCAGAATATCTCTAACAAGCTGCCGTGCAGTTGCCTCCATGGATGGATTACTTATATAATCAGATCCATCAATTTTCTGTCTATAAGATAACATCTGATCAACTAACCTATCTGCTTCTGACCCCTCGATTGATTGTTCCATGGTAGATAACTCAACCCTGCCTTCTGACGGCATTGTTTCACACACTGTCATAAAAAATCCAACATAGGCATACATCAAGGATTATTTAGAACATTTAAAGAATGCTACTCGATCATTGGAAAGCAATGAGCACTCAATCATGGGAGTTACAAAACAAGGGTTTTCAACAAATATTGGGGTAGGGAAACTCATCAATATACAACAGTTTCTTTGTATTTGCCTGAATGTCCCTATGTTTTGGCTGTTTCCTGAATACACCAAGTCAACAAAACAGAATCCATTTGGTATCCGAAACCATCTTGGCTTTGATAAATTATCCCAATGTAGACCTAATGTGCCACAAAGACAAACACATAATAACAAGCATAAACACGGATAAACATGGTATTGACATAAATAATAAGAATACGCTTTATTTAATTGCATGTCTTCTATGCCTATGCGCTGACCTAGTACCTCAGCACACTAATCCAAAAAGGAACCTGAGTGCTGAATATCAACAAATAGTATAGTTGAAAAGATTATCTTAGAACGTGTCTATGAACATTTAAATGAGATGATTAACACATGAAATTTCGATTCTAGCGAAATGACAATAAACAGCTGAGTTTTAAATTATCAGAAGCTAATCAAATAGCTGACCAAATCCCTTTCCAGATAGTAAGACATGATATTGATAAATACGACCCAAATTTCTTCACGGGTACGAGACGCGGGAAAATTGAATGCATAGCTGAGAACACATTGAACGGAATGAAGCAGACGAAGAAAAGAAAATCAGGATGAGAGGCTTCTGACGATGGAGGCAAAAGGAGAACCACCCTAAGAGCGCATACCGGGGCTTGAGAATCTGCTGGACGATCTTCTGATGCCGAAACGAGGGGAGAAAGAGCTCGATTTGGCGAGCGCCAGCGAGGTGAGTGATGGGGCAGGATTAGCGAGGCTGGTTAGCATCGTGGAGGAGATCGGGAAGGGAGGAGAGCAGATCATCAGATCGCTGACAACACCTGGAAATCGCCCAACAGAGGCCAGAGAATAGCAGGGAAAGGATAAAGGCCTGGTTTTAGGTAATCACACAAATGCCCTTCCAGCAATGATGGACTTTAGGCTTTAAAATTTTGGGTTTAGGGCTTAGGATTTAGGGTTTTGGGTTTAGAGTTTAGGATTTAGGATTTAGGATTTAGGATTTAGGTTTTAGGGTTTAGGGTTTAGGGTTTAGGGTTTAGGGTTTAGGGTTTAGGGTTTAGGATTTAGGGCTTTGGGTTTTGGGTTTTGGGTTTTGGATTTAGGATTTAGAGTTTTGGGTTAAGGATTTAGGGCGTCAGGTTTAGGATTTAGGGCTTCGAGTTTAGGATTTAGGACTTAGGGTAGGATTTAGGGCTTAGGATTTAGGATTTAGGATTTAAGGTTTTAGGATTTAGGGTTTGGGGTTTGGGGTTTGGTGTTCAAGGTTTATGGTTTTGGGTGCTGGGTTTTGGGATAGGGCTTTGGGATTTAGGATTTAGGGTTTTTGGGGTTTTGGGATTTAAGGTTTTGGGTTTTGGGTTTTGGATTTAGGGTTTTGGGATTTAGGGTTTGGGGTTTTGGGATTTGGGATTTAGGATTTAGGGTTTTGGGTTCCTTCGGATGATCAAAGGCTCTTGCCCACCAATAAGACCGACGAATTGAAAGGAGGAAGAGTTGGGTTTCTTCCTTTTTCAGGTTTCAAAGGGTTCAGGGTTGAAAGATGATTAACCTCTCATGAGTCTAGAGATTTATTTAGGCCTGTTAACCTGTAAAGAAGCAGCCAATAGAACAGGTAAAAATTCCATCAAATGCCCTTGCAAGAAGAATGCAGAAGGCAGAGATGGGAACTTCTGAGCAAAGCATGTGAAAGTTGGAGTTTAGGGTTTCAAGCAACTGTTCGGTAAAATCCCATCGAATGCCCTTGCAAGAAGAATGTGGAAGGCAGAGAGATGGGACCTTCTTGAGCAAAGTTGGGGTTTAGGGTTTCTAGTGTTCCATCAAAGGATCGGAGGTTCCATCACTTGGGTAAGATCGACAGAACCGAAAGGAGGAAAAGTTGTTTCTCTGCTTCGTTTCTGGGGCAATCTGTGCAGCAATCCCATGGTCGGAAACTCTACGAAATGATCAATTCGGTCGGCTCTGTCGTCTGCTGATCGTCTCTAACTGGCAATTAGCCGGTGATTCCATCGGACACCCTTTGCAAGAATAATGCAAAAGGCCTAGATGAGCAACTCCATCTGAACCTCTCAAAACTTCTGAATGAAGCTCTAGCATGTAGATTTCTACAATAGAGTGAGCATGAATCAGCTCCGATGGCTATCGCTACGATTTGCTTCTAACATCTCCAGAATCGGCATGTCAACCATCAATCCACGTTGTCCTCTTGCCAGGCGATTATAACCTGTTTAGCCTGATTGATCGCAGCAATCGTTTCCGACTCAATTTCAAAATCTAATCCAAACAAGCCTTCATCAGGGCTGATTCATGTCGATCCTCCTTTGATGCTTTGAGCATAGTCTGGCTTATTTCCCAAATATTTACATCCTTCCTTCACTGGTCAAAGACAGCATCGACAAGACCGGGCTTCGGAAGAAGAAAGGCTGACAATACGAAGGATGCATCATTCATGAATGAACCAGGATTTGTCAAACACAAGGATTTCTGATATAACACAATACCCCAGGATTTTACTACATCTAGGTACAAAAAACTTCATTATAGTTTCAATACCATCTTTCTCAATCAGGGCTGCTTGCATTCATTTATCAATTACTGCCTCCTTTGTTATATTGCAGCTGGCCATCATAAGACTATAATATTTCCACATCATTTTTACTGACAATGTTGCATCAAACTACATAGATTCCAAACCGAAAGATATTTACATATACAAGTAGTAATAGTAGTAGGTTGTCGTAGAAGCAGATCAATCACAATAACATTTGGTGAGGCTATGATAAAAACAATCAAAAGAATAAATCCAATCAACCAGTTACGTGTTCTAGAAAAAGAATTTGCATATAGACAAGAAGCTTTACTTGGGCTGAAGCCTTTGAGAAATCGCATCAGAGTTCTCCGAATTGGAGTCCTCCCAGGCCCAGCTTGAAGAAAAACCCTATAAAACATAAAACACTCGAAACCGACTCAATACGATCGCATAACGATGTCCATCGCTTTTTTTTTTTCTTTTCCTGTTATTGAGGGAAGGCAAGGTGAATGGATCGGACGATTCTGGGGGAAGGAAGGAATCGAAGAGCTTGTTTTTGAAGCGAGTCCTCTTCTTCTTCTTCTGGTGGAGATTGTTTCTTCTTTGTTTTACGGCTTTCCATACGAAGGAGGGTATGGAGGGTATCCATAGGGAGGAGGCGGTGGTTGATTGAATGTAGGAGTTCCATAAACCGGAGGCGGTTGATTGTACACTGGTTGCCCTCCGTATGATGCATATACCGGGGCAGGAGCATATGGTTGATCAAAGATGGGTCCTCCTGATGGATAGCCGATACCTGGAGGAATCGGCTGATCCAATCTTGACATCTGTTGTGGCGCTGGGGCAATCATCGGACCGAACTTGCCATCTCGCTTGTCCAGCTCCACTTTGTGTTGCGTCTAAAGATTTCATCACCGCAATGGGTTCATCACCATCAGCCTCAATCTCCATACACACCCAAGTTTCTTTCTCTAAATCTGTTTTTTTCTATCACTACTTAGCCTTGGTTTTGCAGGGGAAAGATTTCATCACCACCAGCACCATCTCCATACGGAAGTTGCTTCTCGAAAGATGTCTTTTCTATGGCTACTTAGCCTTGTTTTCTCATCAGAGAGATTTCATCCCCACAAATGGCTTCATCCCCACCCAACCTCATCTCCATACACAAGTTGCTTCTCTCAAGATGTTTTTCTATTGCTACTTACCCTTGTTGTGCTCCTCAGAAAGCATCGGAGCTTAGAGAAACAAAGATTTCATCCCCACAATGGCTTCATCCCCACCAATCTCATCTCCGAACACCGGATTGCTTTCTTTCAAGATATCTTTTCTATTACTACTTAGCCTTGTTCTCACATGAGACAACATCACAACTTAGAAAAAAACAAGGGGTGTCGAGCGCATTACCTGCATGCATGCACAAACACTGCACCAAGAAAAACCACAGATTTTATACTCCAGGAGTGATGTAAGTACACACATATATAATATATGCACACACAAACCTGCAATACACAATGTCAGATAAACACGTGAGTATCTGAGATGCGTCTTGAAGGTCGCCACCACCAGCAATCGCAGCCACAAGTGAGAAAATGCAAGCCACTTGTTGCAAACAGAACATGAACCCCTGAAAAAAAAGAATAATACGCATGTTTTCACTAGCAACACCAAAAAGAAGGGAATGGATATATCATATGTGCCTTCGATATTCTGGGCATCAATAGGAGAAAAATATACACCAACTCACAATGATACAGTTGTCGCATTTTGTCGTCTGAATGTTGAACTCATCTTGCAACAAGAATCTCGTTGATTGCACCGAATTCGCAAAGCAACAGAACACCTAAGCATACCACAAGATCTATATATACACACATACGTATATATATATATATGGAATGCACAAATGAAAAGAAAAAACTATGATAGAGAAGAAAGATATATTGACTGTCTTCAACGCATCCCATATGATGTGATACGCTGTAAGACATGTACGCTGTAAGACATGGCCATCATGATATGGAAACTTTTATCCCCAGTCATGCCCCTAAAAAGAAGCAGGAGAAGTCAAATGGTCTAGATTTTCAGGCTGATGTAAATGTGGTTCTCAGGATAGTACACAAGCATGAGCTTTATACGTATATACACAAACACACAGATATGCATGTAGATATACATATGGAATGGATATATCATTGGAAGAAGCAACAGTGCAAGCATATCATAAGATCTATGTGTATATATAGATATATATCTATACATATACACACATACACGTGTACATATGTGGCATGGATAGATGATTAGACAGAATGACAGTGCTGAATACATTCAGCCGATTTCTGGTGAAGTTCTCCTTACAAGGAGAAGAATTTTCGTAAAAACCACTAAAACGAAATCATCATTGGTTGCAACAAAACCACTGAAAAGGAATTACAGGTTTCAAAATCTCTTCTTTCTTTCACCAGTAGAGCAGTCGATAGACCTGATCAGTCTAGAAAAGTCTCGGGATCAAAAAGAAATATACAAACATCTGATTTACACACTTCAACTCAGGATCAGGAAAGCATAGAGAGGATTGTACTTGCCTCAGTGCATAAGCAGAACTCTGGACAATCCCTTTCACCGCAATGTCCACTGCAAGGCAGGTATCCTGCACAGCAGACATACCTGCAAATTATAGCCAAGTGAGACAATACAGTGAATTCAGCAGGATGCGCATTTATATGCATGCGATGAAAAGCATATCAAGAGAACCATCTGATATGTGTGCATATAAAATGGATACACACATAGATACATCCATATGTATGTAAAAGTACATAGATATGTATAGTCATACATCAATAGAGATTGTATTGAGAGGCCCATCCGGTATGCGCAAATCTAAAACATGTATGTACATATATGTACTTATGTACATACAAAATACATACTTCTACATCATTATATATTCATATGCATAGGGCAACTACACATGGTTTAGGGATGAAACCACCCATATAGCATGTCTACTATAACAGAAATGAATGACCAGCTCTCACCTGCTCATGTCCCCATAGAGAGCTCGTTTGCGAAGGAGATACGATGCACAGGGTGCACTGAAAGAAAGAATCAAACAAAAACAAATGAATCTTTACACTTGTCCGATTCATCCCGAGATGCCCGAGATGTATGTGCAAAGATGGGGCTTTGCATTCAGCACGCAAATCGAACGCTTACCACCACAGCGCAAAGCAGAAATCTGCAGCAAAAAGGGAGCAAGGTTAAGAATGATTCTGTAAACACATGAGCATGCATACGAATACAATGAGCAATGTGCGAATGCAAATGGCTATGTACTTTGAAACATTTCAAATGGCATGCCATACATAAAAAAAACATGTATGCGCATGCATGCGAGCATGGCAGGTGCATATGTAGGTGCATATGCAGGCCTACATGCGCAAGCATGCATAGAGACATGCAGCAAAATTCGCATATATGCATGTATGCGGATGCAGAAACATGTATGCAGATGCACGATGCGTATGTGTGTGAGAAAACGTCAATCATAGGCATGCAAACAGTGCATAGAAAGACATGGAGCTTACATGGAAGGTCTGCGGTGGGTGTCCCCATGAGATCGGTGTGCCACACATTGCTGAAATGCTGCCGAGCCCCCATCTTCTGCAGGAATTCTTGATTCACCATGGCTCCTCAATCCCTCGCACCAGAGCTTGATCTTTGACCTTGATCTTGATCTTTGATCTTGATCTTGATCTTCCGACTTACCGGCTCTTTTCCCTGCATGAGCCACGCCAAGAAAGTCTCTCTTTTTCACGCATCGAGAAGGGCAGTTGGGGGAGCAACGACGGGAGAGAGAGAGAGAGAGAGAGGCTTACCCTACCCTGCGATGGATCGAAGATCTCTGATGGAATGATGGAGGAGGAGGACGGGGAACAGAGCGACACGGAGATGGAGATGGAACAGGGGACCTTCGAACTCTCTCAAGAAGAAGTCTTTTATTCTCTTTATCTTTTGCTTGACTTTGGTGAAGAGGAGGAACTCTTCTCTTCTTTGTTTTGATTTGTTGTATTTTGTTCTGTTCTATTCTGTTCTGATCTGTTCTGATCTTTTCTGATCTGTTTCTGTTTCTGTTTCTGTTCTGGTCAAGAGAAGTGGTCCATTTCTGTAAGAGTCTCTTTTTTTTTTTTAGGGTTGAGAGAGGGGCCCAGCGGGAAGGCCTTGTAATCGGTCAATGAAGACGACGAAGAAGAAATTTGCTTCGATTAAGAGAGTGACAGAATGAGATTCGAATCGCTCGAGGGGTTTCGTTCAGTGCGTCGATAAGTGTGCCGAAACGATCGCTCGAAACCGATCGAGTGAAAGGCAAGAGCAGACAGGGCGGGGAATAACAAGGTGGTGAAGGCCCAAATTTATACTTATAGATATCGAAAGCCCAAACAATGCTGCTTGCTTACGGATTGCCAATGAAGACAGATCGAGGAAAATTCTCGGAGGGAGTCGCACGAACCTTCATTTGAATCAAGGTGAACAACAGCTGATAGATAAATTTTAGTACATAAGACTTTATGGTTTTTCCAGTGACATTTATTTGTGAATTTGATCTTTATACCTAATAGAAAGATTCTTGTTTTCGAAGAGAACAAGATGAGTATCGAAAATCGGTTGTTTAATCTCCATGTTTCTCCTCTTCTCCATATTATTATGTTCAAGTCAAAGATCCTATATACATGTCTCAATAACAATATTAGAGAATTACCAAAAAATGCCTGACAAGTTTATAAACTACATTTTGATGCCTACCAAAATTAGAAAATATAAATTAACGCCTACTCTCGTTATTGCTATTTCTCAATCGATGTTCACGCTAATTAAGGCCATAATCTTGATCGTTGCAGATGCAATTAATCTTCCCCTGTTTTGGATAGCTTGCTAACTAATTTTCCAATCGATCCTGCCTCGTTACTAAAATTAGGGGTCCAACCAAATCCAGGATAATCGATAATGGAGCAACTTCTCTATGAATGCTCTAGCTATATTTACATAATCCGTAGTAATTAGATCGGGCGATGGAGATGATGGGCTAATCACATTGGGGGTGATCAAGATTATCTCTTAATTAGTGTGGCTGATCAAGACCAGGAGTTAATTCGTCGTTTCAAAATTTAGTAGGCGTTAAAATTGATTTTTTTTAATTGGAAAAAAATATGGAAAACGCCTAACAAAATTATAAATTAGGTTTTAATGCCTACTAAAACTAAAACAAATCACGAATTAACGCCGAGTTTAAAAAATTAGCACTTAGTTGATTGATTAATACCAAATAACTTACTTGTGAGCTCAATTACCATCAAATCAATTAGTTTATTAACACCAAATTAACGTATTAAAATCAATTAATTAGATTCTAGAATTACAAACTTTTGTTAGTCGAATATAGTAAGGGATTCGATTTAAGATCAATCAATGGGAAGCAGTCAGGAGTAAAGTCGATCAATGTCATACAAGCGTTAAAATGTAGTTTATAATTGGAAAAAAATACCCAAAAATGCCTGAAAAATTTATAAATTACATTTTAATGCCTACTAAAACTAGAACAAATTACGAATTAATGCCTAGTTTTAACATTCAACACTTAATTAATTGATTAATACCAAATAAATTAATTGTGAGCTCATTACCATCAGCTCAACTAATAGATTCACACCAAATTAACGTGTTAATCAATCAATTAGTTCGATTCTAGAATTACAAACTTTTGTGAATCGAATGCAGTAAGGGAAATCGATTCAGATCAGTCAGTGGGAAGCGATCAGGAATAAAATCGATCAACGTTCTGCTAACGGAAATTAATCGGGCGTTAAAAAATATTGAGGGGGAAGGTAGCAAGCATCAATTCGTGCGTGATTTTGTTTTTGATAAATTCGCAGGCGTCAAAAAATGCAACTTTATAATTTGGTTTGGCGCGTTTTTATCCCTCTTTCGTTTTGGTTTCAGATTCTCCCTTTTACAATTTTTTTGTCGGAAGGCGTTGGGAAAAGCAGAAAACGCAAAACGCAAAACGCAAAACGCAGAAAGCTCCATCGCCTTCGCCTTCGCCTTCGCCGTCGCCATCGCCATCGCCATCGCCTTCGCCATCGCCTTCGCCATCGCCTTCGCCTTCGCCTTCGCCGTCGCCATCGCCATCGCCATCGCCTTCGCCATCGCCATCGCCTTCGCCTTCGCCATCGCCATCGCCGTCGCCTTCGCCTTCGCCTTCGCCTCCATCGCCATCGCCATCGCCTTCGCCTTCGCCTTCGCCGTCGCCATCGCCATCGCCTTCGCCGTCGCCTTCGTCTTCTCCTTTTCCTTGGCCTTGGCCTTCGCCATCGCCTTCGCCTTCGCCTTCGCCTTCGTCTTCGCCTTCATCTTCGCCATCACCTTCGCCTTCGCCTTCGTCTTCGCCTTTGCCTTGGCCTTCGCCATCGCCTTCGCCTTGGCCTTCGCCATCGCTTTGGCCTTCGCCATCGCCTTGGCCTTCGCCATCGCCTTGGCCTTCGCCATCGCCTTGGCCTTGGCCTTCGCCGTCGCCGTCGCCTTCGCCTTCGCCTTCGCCTTCATCTTCGCCATCGCCTTCGCCTTCGCCTTCGCCGTCGCCGTTGCCATCGCCTTCGTCTTCGCCTTCATCTTCGCCATCGCCTTCGCCTTCGCCTCACTTTCGCCGTCGCCATCGCCATCGCCTTCGCCTTCGCCTTCGCTTTCGCCTTCGCCGTCGCCTTCGCTTTCGCCTTCGCTTTCGCCTTCGCCGTCGCCTTCGCCGTCGCCTTCGCCTTCGCCGTCACCTTCGCCTTCAGGCCAGACAGACAGGAGGCCGGGGGGGGGGGGGAAATGAGCAGCTGCCGTGACTCCGCCGAGCCTGCGCGCCGCCGGCTGAGCTCCGCCTCTGCCGCGGAACAACGAGCTGCTTCCGTTTCCTTGGAATCCTACACTCGCACCGTCTCCTGCATCAGAGAATCCACCTTCGACCTCGCCACTCGCCGCGACCTCGTGACGGTAAGTTAACGGAGAAACGGAGTCTCCTACTGGTCTCTGTCTTCGACCCTAAGGTTTCAGAAGAAACTAAGTAATCACTGATCCTAGTGCACTGGAAACAAAATAGAAAGATCATTCGGAGATTCGTTCTGGTTAAAGATCTGCAGGTACTAAGGATTCATCAGGGCTAGAGTTTCCTAGAGATTCCATGGCTTCTTTAATCCCATTAATTCCTGCATATTTGGTTTCTTTCTTTCCTTTCTTGATCTTCATTTGCTTCTTCTGCTTCTTCATCGAGCATTTAAAACGATCCTTCGGAGATTCGTTCTGGTTAAGATCTGCGGGTAATAGAATTCATCAAGGCTAGAATTTCCTTGAGATTCCATGGCTTGTTTCCCATTTCCTGCACATTTGGTTTCTTTCTTTCCTTTCTAAGTCCTCATTTCTTCTTCTGCTTCTTCATCAATCATTGAAATCATCTGTATTGGAGAATTTTCATTCTGCTATCATTCTTTCTGTGAGGATATGAAGATTTTAACTCAACAAGCTGGCTAGAATTGCCTTGAGAATCCATGGATTCTTTCCCGTTTCCTGATCATTTGGTTTCTTTCTTTCGTTTCTCCCTCACTCATACTTCCATCATATTCTTCTTCCGATTTCATTTCGAATACAGTTACACATGGTTTCTCATCCAACAGGCAATCAATCACATTCAGCTCTGGATGTTGATTTCAGGTAATGCTGGTAAATGGATTCTCAGCAGGAACAAGTAGCACCAAGGTTCTCTCTCTCTCTATTTGAATTGCAGAAACGATGGATATCTTGGCTCTCTCTCTTTCTCTCTCGGATTACTAATTTCTCTCTCCTAGTTTTCCACAGGCCAGCATAACACAATACATTCAGAGTTTACCTCTCTTCCAACCTTGCTTCTCTTCTCTCCATCCCGCCGGTAATGGTGCAGGTTCGAACGACACTTCTACTGACCCGCAGATGCACATCACCCCCATGGCCATGAAGCACACAGAGCTCAACGACGATTTAATGGCTCTAAAGACCTGGTTTAACATGGACTCCACAGACGGCCTCTTGAAGCCATTTGGCAGTAAATTAGGTCATGAGAGATTTGGCGACACTTCCTTGGACAGTAATAGGAAGTCTTGCAACAACGCTGTCGATTCCCAGATGAAGCGTTATACTGTGCCTATGGAAGATTATCTGGGTGGAAGTACATTGCATGGAGAACCAGGGAAAAAAGACTCGATTCCTCTTCAGCGATCAACAGATCCTCAGACACTCGGAACTGCATTGGCTAATATATCCAACAGTGATGAAGATCAGGCAATCCGTCAATCAGGTGTTCATCGTGAGGATCATGTTTTTACAGCTTCTGATTTACTCCTGGAGAATACAAGTGTACAAGGGAAGCTCCCGAACCATGATCACCTGCTTCACCTGTCAAGACCATGGATCAAAAACCCGCCTACCTCCCCCTCTTTCAAGAACCTTCCTTCAACCTTAACGAACGGAACCGTTCCTTCAACCACAACGAAAGGAAAAACTTTGGCCATTGGACCTCTACTCCCATCCAGACGAAACATCTCTTCAACCTCTACCAACGGAAACATTTCTTCCGCCTCAGACAATGGAAACGTTCGTTCAACAACCTCCACAGTCGGAAACCCTTCTTCAATGAGAAATGCTGACCTAATCTTCTCTTTCGGAGACATGACCCGCCCCTCAGTCAGAGACATTACCTTGACCTCCTCTTCTGTTAGAGCCGATAACTCGGCCTCCTCCCTCGTCAGAAACGATTCCTTGACCTCCTCCATCAGGAACAACGCTTTGATCTCCTCTTCAGTGGGAAACGATCCTCCATTATCCTCGATTATAGGAAACGATCCTCAGACAACAGCAACAATGTCAGCTGCAAACAAAGCTTTAGATGAAGATGTGATCAACAGTGCCTTGTCGGGTGCAGAATACAATCATGTGCACAATCTTTCAGGCATGCCAAAAGCTAGTAATATAAATGAGAAAACAAAAACTCTGAGTTTTCTGCAAGATTCCTCAGCGCCTTCTGCACTCAGAAATGTGCAGTCGGTCCTCTGGACGTCATGTAATGGAGGAGCGTCTACAGGTTTCCTGCAGATGATGAATGATATATCTTCAGCTGCTTCATCATCTTATAGTAATGATTTGGAAACATTTGATTTGCTCTCACGTTGGGAGAACCGAAGGAAGAAGCAAGCCATTGACGGCAAGCTAAATTCAAACGAAAAAACGCCTGCTTCGATATTTCTCTGTCCCTTGTCTAAAGATATGAAGAGGAAAAGGAAGCAACGGTCTATTTCTCAGTTCAAGGTCATTACCACCACTGAAGGAAGTGAAAATGGCACAATTAACAACAACAGTTGTGATCTGATCAACAACCAAATCAATCATGTTGGTTCCTCTGAATTGAGGCGGATCAATGATAATGATGAAATGGAGCTCGCAATGGTTGAGAGATGTGGAGTACGGTTTTGAATTAAAATGGCCCCATCACGGGAGATGTGGTAAGCTCAAACTCATGCAGCTTCCATGGCATTGTTGATGCTCTTGGCCTGTATCGGAGAAGATGCAGCTCATAACGTTGGATTAAAGTACTCAAAAGAAGACATTTAAGGACAAATGTATGCAATATGTATCTATCAATGCAGGCGTATTTAACATCATGCAGAGACTTTGCAGATACACCAATTCTGTGGGCTCGCGAACCCTCTTTAGATCTTTCTAAATATTTTTTGGTCATTATGTTGGATTTTGATGTCGTTTTGGTGGTTAGCTATTTTAGGTAATTGTTAAACAGCTAGTCTTTCTCTGGAGCAAAGAAAACCAATCATAAGTCAGTGCAATCGGAAAAGGAAATACTCTGTTTTGAAGTAGAGATGGTAATTTGAATCATGACCATTGTTGATCCTGTTCAATTCTAAACCCTAAACCCTGGGGACAAGGAAAAACCTCAACGTGGGACACACCAAAGATTCATCTAATATTGATGATACCAGTCGGTATGAGCATGATTTATACCATGTCCAGCTATGTTTTCTAACGGTTGTAAGTACTAATTGATCATGATGTGTACTTAAAAGTGTGCAAGGCCATGTAGAATCCGTTTTTCAGAGCTAATTCCATTGATTCTTACTGAGCTATGGTGGTTTTTCATGCATATTAGGTGGCCGTTGTGGTTCATGGAGAGAGGAGATCTTTGGTTTAGGCAAGGTGACGATCAATGGGATGCTCAAGCAAAAATTCGGTAGGAACCATTCAGTTTATGAGAGGTAATATCATCTTGACACGGTCTGGGCTATTGACAATAGGATTTAGGGCATAGACTTGAGTTGAAAAAGAGAGGTAGTGAAGGAGTTTTAAGATTATAGTTTATGAAATGCATTCCCTAACAAACAATCGTCATCATTGTCATCGTATCATTTGACCTTCGATCGGCTTTGTTTACGGATCGGGAGCATGTCCGAACTAATTGACAGAGTTGTTTCTTCATGGTAATAGCAAACGTCGATGTTGCCACGGTCGGTGATCGATTATGTAAATGGATCGAGATCCTACCCGAGTTGTTTGGTGAAGTTACTTCTCGCTGGTAGCGGCAATGATCACAACGATGCCATGGTGGTGAAGATTGAGAACAAGCCCGAGCTCTTGATGCAGTTGTTTTGCTGACATTGAACATTAAACACATAGAGCCCAATTGCTGAAACATTGGAAAAGTTTGAAGGGGGAGGTTTTTATGTCTTCCTTCCTCTTCATATCTTTAGCTATGGAGCCAAAGCTGGTCTCATAGAGAAAGGGAAGCTCCATAGCCATCTCCACCTTCCTCTTCATATATCAGCTATGGAGCCAAAGCTGGTCTCATATACAAGGGAAGCTCCATGTTGTGTGACGTTGTCAGGCGGAACAAAGCACTGGCTTCCAGCAGTATGGTGGAGCCGTCAAGATGTGAGTTGATGCTAAAAGAAGATCAGATCTAAAGGAGGAGGCTCCAGATCTGAAGAGGTTCGAAGTGGCGGCCAAGACACGAGAGAGAGAAGGAGAGAGAGAGATAGGCACAAAATAGAACGTCTATTATCTAGAGTTTGAGTAACCAACCTTGGACGACCATACAAGTCTGGTATTTATACCCCCAGGCTAGGGCTCACGCCATTCTGACATATTACAGATATGGCCCGTCCACTTATGGACAGTGTGAACACGGCCATTAGATGCCTGTATTCGACACTCTATAGCCATCTCCACTTCCCTTCCTCTCCAACAAGTTTGTCTCTGTCTCTCTCTCCCCCTGCTGGACAAAAGAGAAAAGAGAAGCTTCACTTGTTTCTAGGACTTTGGGCATCTATGCTAATCTTAGTTACAGTTGGTGTTTGCAAAACATTAGGGTTTCAATCCTCTTGGGACTAATGTTCTCCTTGGAAAAGACAGCTCAATTCACAAGTATACATCACAAAGGTGGGGGCCAAATGCTTTCATCTACCTCCAGGGGAGGCTTTTTTCATGGTATGAGCGCTTTCATCGATCTTTCACACAGCTGCCGATGAAGTTGGGGGGGAAAGAAAAAAGATCCCAAATGTTGGAGCCATTAGAGAGGTTCAGGCCTGTATATTTTTTTGGAAATTATCCTAATCTTGTCTATGAATTCTTGGGATAAGCTTTTTGACCCTTCCATGTATGAATCATCAGGGCATGGTTTGCTCTCCTAGAAGAAGTGGCCAAAGAACTGCTTGCCCTTCAACTCGCACCCGATGATTGCATCCAAGCAATCTCCAAGGTACTCGCTCCTTCCTATCTCCGTTTTTATAAGGAAAAGCACCTATATGCTGATTCCCACAGAAAGATATGGGATAGAGTTCGTCAGTGGTCAAGCATGGACCACCCATTAGATCAAAAACCTATAGTGCAATTCATGTATTTTAGAACATAAAGACACTGTAGGAAAAAAAACGCATTTTTAGGATCAAACCTTTTGGATCATCATCACGATCATTGCAGTACAATAATCTCTTGACATGTAAAAAAACCTTTTGGAAGGAGCTCACAGATACAATTTTCGAGGCAAACATTGTGAAGCACTTGAAACACATACACCCCAAATCAAATACAATCCACTGTGATTAGTACACTAGCTCCACATGCAAGAAACCCAGAAGACTACTGTCATTTTTGTGAATCACTCAAACAAGTTAAGAGAGGAGAGAGAGAGAGAGTCTAGAGAATGGATGGAATTTTTCTTGATTTAAGTTCTTGCATTTTTGTTACCTAAGTTGTTGAGGCTTTAATATGCAGAAGCCCCGCGCAATAGAAACGGTGTCGTGACAGAAAGCTCACACGGCTTGAAAGCATATGGAAACAATCGTATGGATCGACGTAAATCGTGGAATCGACAGGCCGTAATCGTCAATCCGTGGATCGACGGTGTCCTGAAGATTTGAGCGTATAATGTGAAATACATTATGACAATAAATGCTAAATAGTTCGAAAAGAACGTAAGGGCATGGTGGATAAGTTGTTGAGGCTTCAATATGCAGAAGCCCCGCGCAATAGAGACGGTGTCATGACAGAAAGCTCACACGGCTTAAAAGCATATGGAAACAATCGTATGGATCGACGTAAATCGTAGAATCGACAGGCCGTAATCGTCAATCCGTGGATCGACGGTGTCCTGAAGATTTGGGCGTATAATGTGAAATACATTATGACAATGAATGCTAAATAGTTCGAAAAGAACGTAAAGGCATGGTGGATAAGTTGTTGAGGCTTCAATATGTAGAAGCCCCGCGCAATAGAGACGGTGTGGTGACAGAAAGCTCACACGGCTTGAAAGCATATGGAAACAATCGTATGGATCGACTTAAATCGTGGAATCGACATGCCGTAATCGTCAATCCGTGGATCGACGGTGTCCTGAAGATTTGGGCGTATAATGTGAAATACATTATGACAATGAATGCTAAATAGTTTGAAAAGAACGTAAGGGCGTGGTGGATAAAACACTTGCTTTAAAAAGGCATAGGTCATTAGGTTGATTCCTATTTTGGTTTTTTTTTCCTCTCTACTTTTTTTTCTCTACTTTTTTTCTCTACTTTTTTTCCTGCTTTATTTTCCTAGTTTTTTTTCCTCCTGCGTTTTTTCTACTATGGCGACCCACTCCACAGCCTATATAAGGAGTGGCGTACATGGGGGAAGGGCGGCTTGGAATCAAGAACTCTACTCATTATAATCCGATTATCCGACATTCAATTCAATTCTTATTAGTTTTTCCCTTGCTTCTTCTTATTCTGATATCTGGATATTCGTTACAATTCCGTTTCTCGCCACTCTGCCACTCTAGTTTCCTCTGGTTCAAATCCCTGGTGGATCTGCCTCTGCTTTCACGCATACTTGTCGATTATCCCGACATCTTTGGTGAACCCGACGTGAAGCGGCTGGCAAAGGAGATGGAGGTCTCGAAGAATTTGGAGATCATCATGATATCTTATAACTTGCTAGCAACATTCGAGAAGACAACTGGACTGGAGCACTTGGCGATCCCATTTGCACGCAAAGGAATCCAACTATTAGTTGAAGGGGAGATTGAAGAAGGATTTGAAAGCTTATTGGATGCAACAAATATGCTTCATATGGTCAAAGACGAACCAGAATATGCTTGCGACTACTACAATTACTTGGCAGAAGAAAGAAGACTTGATAAAAGAGATAAAAAAGACCTTACCGACGAAGACAACAAACAAGAACTCAACGTGGAGAAGGTTAGTTATCAGGTAGAAGAAAATAAAATTAACCAAGTCCAAAACAAAGTTGAAAATACTGACAATATTAAAATCATAGATGAGAAAGAATTGTAGTACCCTAATAGAATTAACCAACTCAACATCAAAGAAGAAAATGATCTGGATACGATCATTAAGGAACAAAATAATTCGAATAGGATCATTAATAACAAAGGTGGTTCTAATAGAGTCACTAAAGAAGAAAATGATCTGGATACGATCATGAAACAACAATATGATTTTGATATTGGCATTAAAGCAAATTACAAGGACTTGTATAAGATCAACAACGAAGAAAATGATCAAAATAGTTTGAACAAATTTATCAAAGAAGATATCGACATATATTCGGCTAATAACAATGAAAAGGAGGTCAACTTCGATATTATCAAGTGCGAGCATATTGGTAAAGGTCCAAACATCAACATCATCGAAGGTTTCAGTGAACAAGAAGATAATATCGACTGCAAGCATGGGAATGATCCAAACATCGGAGTCTTCATCAAAGTAAATCAAGAGGAGAAGAATAAGTGCGAGCTTAGCAACAATCGAAATATCGGCATCATCAAAGGCTTCATCAAAGTCATGCAAGAAGATAAAGGTGAGAGGATCAGTACATGTAAAAGACTCGTCAAATGGGAGAATGATCAAATATACCAACATCACACCATGACTACAACAATGTCAATTTTCAAGATATCAAGACAAACTTGGTGGATAGGTTGGGTTGAATGGCTATTGTGGAAAGAATGGAGCTGGTGGAAACATTTTATCCTAGACCGCCATGAAGACATAGTAAATATCGTCACACCACCATTATTGGCACATACCGGAGGATGTGCGGGTTTCAAGGGGGCGAGTGTCCTGATGTTTTGGGCATATGATATGAAATAAATAAAGACAAGGAACGTTGGACAGATTAAGAGAACGCAAGAAACAAATAAAAATAAAAAGTTAGTAAGGCGTTGTGGCTAAATCAATTGCTTTTAAAAGCACCTCCCATCTTGGCGTTCTTTTATTTTATTTTTCTCTCTATTTTTTTCTGCTTTTTTTCCTACTTTTTTTTTGTTTTTTTTTCCTACCATTTTCCTCCTGCGTTTTCTTCCTAAGGCGACCCACTCCACAACCTATATAAGGAGTGGCGTGCATAGAGGGAAGGGGAGAGACGAGCATATTCTCATAAGAATATCTAAAACCCTAATACCTATTTCTAAAGCCCTAATACCTTATTTCTAAAACCCAAATATCCAATTGTTATACCCTAATCTCTTATAATCTCTCTACTAAAGCATAATTTCTTCTCATATCTCTTCGAAACCCTATTCTATATCTCTAACCTTAATCTATCTATTTCTTTTGATCTATCTCTTTTGTAGTCTCTCTGATATCCAAACCTATTCTTTCTTACCTAAACCTAATCTCTCTAATCTATGTGATCCAAACCTTATCTCTCTACTTTCTTTTATCTAAACTTAGTTTTAAGATTCGTATCCTAATTCTCTCAAATTGCTCTCTCAAATACATATATGTTCTATTGATCCAAGGACATGAATGTAATTAGTTTCTCTAATGGAATTCCTATTATTTCCAAATATTGATATCTTCTTCAACTATCCATCTCCTGGTTTAGAACCTCGGTGGTTCCACCCCGACACACATCTGGAGCTCTAGAGCCCGGAATACTACGGCAACGGAATGTTTTTTCCTTCGTCTTTCCAAAGAGGCTGTAAGGCCCTGCATATTTGATCCAACCAATCTGAACAACAGATTGTTTTACCAAAGAGACCAAGATTTTTACCATCACCATTGGATTGTAAAAAGATGTTCTCCACTGCCGCACAGCTCACGAAGGTTTAAATGTATCACTTGTAAAACTTGGCATCAAAGGATGTTAATGTGGGGCATTTGGTTCTGTTGCAATCAAAGCAGTGTTGAATGAGGGTGCATATTTACGCCGATACGAATGCATAACAGAATGTCAGGAATTGTATAAACAAGATCGTGAAAGAAAAAAACCTGTACACTGCAGGAATCAAATTGGATGCTACAGTGTAGCAAAAGGTGAAGGCTGCACAGAACCAGTTGTATGTGCCATACAGGAAGATATCAACGGATTTGTCGAGGCGATGATTCCCCTTCCTCGTGTTCATCAAGCACATTCTTTCTACATCATACTGGGTGAGGCAGGCATTTTAGCAAGTTGAAATGAAAGGCCTCTGCGAAGCAGCGCTCACCATTGCCGCTGCAAACTCTAGGAAGCTAATCCTTCCATCGCCATCTACGTCCGCCTCCCGGATCATTTCACCGAGCTCAGTTACAGTCAAGGGATGACCCAGTCTGGCCATGGAATAAGCTAATTCAGTAGCACTTATGAACCCATTCCCGTCTCGATCGAATCTCCGGAACAGCGATAGGAGCTCCTCTTGGGTATAGATCTGTTCGTCGGTCGTATCATTCCCTATCATCGCGACAAACTCCTCGAATTCGATCAGCCCGTTGTTGTTGGCATCCGACTTGTGCAGAAGCTCGGTGATCTGATCGGCCGTGGGGTTGAGGCCCAATGACAGAACTAGTGCTCCGAGCTCCAGCTCCGTCAGGCTTCCGTCGCCATCGATATCGAATCTCAGAAAGATCTCCCTCAGGTCGGCTAGCTGTTGCTTGGTCAATGGTTTGATGCCCATTATTATCTTCTTTGCTCTCCCTCCTTGAATCAGTGTGTGTTACATATACATGAGAAGAGCCAAGCTTCTCCCCGAATCGGATCGCGCGCGATTTACAAGGTCTCTCCTGTTTCGCAAAGTCGCAAAGCTGGAGTTTTGCTGCAACTGTAAGGGGGAAAAAATGCCATTCAACAACAGCCAAAGATGGTAAAAGTCAAGGTGTGTTATCTATATAAGCTATGTCAGATAATTTACCTATTTATCTATACATCTATATCTATACCTATCTATATATCTCCAAGCAACAACCCTTTGAACATTGTCAGGAAAAAAAAAAAAAAACCCTCCTCATTACAAGGGTAAGAAATCAGAAAACCAAATGGAATTATGGCTGCTATGGAACAACAAGAATGGATGTGTGAAAATCAGGAACATATATCTACAGATATTGTATCTACCTATATGGAACAACAAGAATGGATGTGTGAAAATCAGGAACATATATCTACAGATATTGTATCTACCTATATGGAACAACAAGAATGGATGTGTGAAAATCAGGAACATATATCTACAGATGATGTATCTACCTACACATCGCCAAGCAACAACCATTTGAACATTTGTCACCAAAACCTCCTCATTACAGAGGTAAGGAATCAGAAAACCAAATGGAATCGGGCTACACAAAAGAATGCATAGACGTGTGGGTGTGATTGATGGTAATGGTCATGCATACTAATCTTCCAATCTTGATATGTCATATCCAAGCCATATATATATATATATCTGATGGCAAATCGGCTGACTGGCAGATATTCCGCGGATCCAATTCGATTGATTCCAATGCAAAGCAGCAAAGCAGGTAGAAATGGGAAAGAATTCAGGAGTGGAACTGTCAAAATTTCTATGCGAGGTGTGTATGGCCTAGTCATGGAGCAGAGATTCTTCTTCTTCAGGTGTATGGCCTAGTCATGGAGCAGAGATTCTTCTTCTTCAGGTGTATGGCCTAGTCATGGAGCAGAGATTCTTCTTCTTCAGGTGTATGGCCTAGCCATGGAGCAGAGATTCTTCTTCTTCAGGTGTATGGCCTAGCCATGGAGCAAAGAGAGCACCCAGAACTGGGAGTGGGTTCTGACCGGAATCATGTGGGAAGAAGCCAGAGAACAGAGAAACAGAGAGGGAGAGGAAGAGCATACCTTATTGGAACGGGGAAGAAGAAGCAGGGCTGCAGTGTGCATATGAAGAAGAGTCAGAAGAAGAAGAAGAAGAAGAAGAAGAGGGAAGAGGGAAGAGGAAGAGACATAGCCAACAACAACAAGAGCTTTGGGCTTTTTTGGCAGTTTGCTTCTTCTTCTTCTTCTTCTTCTTCTTCTTCTTCTTCTTCTTCTTCTCTTCTTCTTCTTCTTCTTCTTCTTCTTCTTCTTGTTCAGATTTGGTGTCTCCAGATAAGCAAAAACACAGATGAACAAGTCAACGCGTATGAGAACAAGTGGACCAGCTTGTCATTCTTCCGCCTGTGGGAACTTGGTTGATTTTTAGGGTTAGAAAGATTATTGGCTGCATTTTTAGGGCCGGAGAGAGAGAGAGAGAGAGAGAGAGAGAGAGAGAGAGAGAGAGAGAGAGAGATTGGCTCCTTAATCCTTCGTTTAGAGCTGATTAGGGCTTGGAGACATGGCCGATTAGGGTTAAAACACCGTTGATACAGCTGATTAGGGTTGGAGATATGGTTGATTAGGGTTTAGAGGCACTGCTGATCAGGGTTTTATGCCCCCTTACATCCCGAATGTTCCTAATTTGTCTCATCCTTATTCCATCGGTTACAACCTTCTTCCTTCACAAAGAGATGGGAGAGAATAATCGGGATCGATGTTAAGGAAAAATCTGCAGTAAGCAAATCCTTCATGCAATCGAATCACACCGCCCAAATGTATGAAAAGAAGATTTCACCCATCATTTGCTTGGTAGCAAATACCAAATATTGCAAATTTTGCAGAAAATCCACAATATATGTAATAGCATATACAGTCTGATGATACATCGATTCCAATTGTTGAAACTTGATACAGTTATCAATGCAAATGTGATTTCTTCAATCATACCAAAATCTTATCCATCAGACTATAGAACGCATCAATGTTTTTTCTTTTGTTTCTGAATTTGGTGATGATATACATCAAAACCCATCAATAGGGCACAAATCAAAGATTCTCAAAAGCGTAGAATTGATGTATATTGATTCCAACAAGAACAAATCAATCAGCGATTATCAAAAACACTGATATATCATCGAGAGCAAATGGGATCACAGCATTATTCTTCTGGAGTTTATGGGTTATATACGGGAGCCATAATGGCTTTAAAAGAGCAATATTATTGCAGAGCTGAATTCACAAAACCATGGAAGAGACTCAATCTCGTTTTCTCAGTAAAAGCATTTCGCAACCAACTGTTGAACATCAAGAGAATTCGGAGTAAAACGTTTGCAACCACACCATTACTACATGATCGTTTCACCTCAAACGAAGATTTTCCTACCAAAGACACCTTCGACAAAAGATTTGAGATACCGTAGCAGTATTCTTACATCCTATTGAGCCAAGTTAAGATGAATGAGAACAAAATAACAGGATTAGAATCTCCTCTGCCCCTCTCAGATTACCCAAATTAAGGTGAACAATAAATGAAAACAAAAAGGATTAGAATCTTCTCTGCTTTTCTCAGAATTTACCTCCTCGTCGAGAAAAACAGACTGTCAAGTGTGTCAAGTTTCTGCACATCAAGGGGAGGGCTGGATTGCTTTAGCCAAGATATTCGGCAATTACTTACTACTCTCCCATCATAATCAGCTGTTGTAGAACCCAACAAAGAAGACAGATTTAAACCGGATACAAAGCTGCCTTCCTATCACCTGAAAAGGGAGAAGAATCGAGCAATTTTATCACAAAGTTCCGTTCTTTGGTTTTCTCAAATGATTTGATTTCGATATGCCTGTTGTAAATCCAGGACTTGCTGCCTCTGTTCCAAAGGCAAAGAATTAATCTGCTCAGGCGTAAGGTTCATAACTTGCTGAAGCAATGCCTTTTGCTGCTCAGGTTCTAGTGAAACCTGCATGGAAGTATGGCTAAGCAAAATGACCAACTATCCAACCTAATACTTAAAAAACTGTTTTCACCAAAAAACTCAAGTGTAGAACAATCTAAATCATAAAACAATGGCAATGTTGGAAGCTTAAAAACCTGAACAGAGTTAGAGAAAGAACAAGAAAGTTTGGCAGTGACCACCCAATTCATGCACTTCACCCTGAAACCCTAAATCCTAAAATTTTTTACAGAGTCCAGAAAAGTGCAATCAATTGCTCAATCTTAAAGCCCTTCAACTGTCAAATCACCTGCATCGTCTGTTGGCTTGGAGGCTGTGTCATTGGATGACTATATTCTTGAGGATGCATGATTCCCCCTGCTCCTTCTACCATAGTATCTCGTGTCAGAGGCCCAGTTGCAAACATTTCTGTGGCAGACCCTCTAACAAATTGAGGAACCCCGCCTAGACTTGAACTTGCTGGGATCTAAACACAATCTAAACATTATTCTTTTTGCCCAGATATCGCATGTACAAATACACTTCACTTTCAAAAATAGAATTTCGTTTCTAAGACCTTGAAAATATTAAGATTTTAGCGTACTTGTAAATGTTGTGGAGGCGGCTGGTTCGGCAAAGGTGGTGGCATCCCTTGGTATAGTGGAAGGCCAGACAAGGTTGCTGTCATTCCACTAGGTTGCTGCTAAATACTTCCAGGATTAGAACTTTGCAAAAGTATGATTAATGAAGGTCAAAAACAGAATATCTTGAAGCATTGGGTAAATCTTCATAGACAAAGAAAGACATAATAAAAGAATTCAAAGTTAGAAGGAGTCCTCTCAATTATAGATAAGAAGGAATGTCATGAGGAGATTTTACCATCTCCTATGAAAGCACACAGAAAGAGTTAAATGTTCATTGGATGCCAGAATGGGGCATACGAGAAAATTTATATAAGAATGAGTGCTTGGCTAGGGAATCCTAAAAAAGTAAACCTGTGAAAGTTGTGGTTGTTGACTCTGAGAGAATTGAAATCCAACACTTTGGGCAGATCGTGGAGGTGATGGGGGGCGAGCTTGTGGTGGCAAAGGTGGTTGAAGGGGAAACTGAATCTGTGTAAGCTGCGGCAATGCAGTAGTAGTGGGTGGTGCTTGTACCAGAATAGGTTGTGCAGCAAGCCCTGTTGTTGATCGCGTGGTCAGCTGCTGAGTTGGATGTTGGAAAGCAAAGTTTTGAGAGTGTTGAAGCTGCGGTTGAGGAGGTTGAGGTTGTAGGGAACCAGCGCTTATTTGAGCAGTTCCTTGTTGTGATGGGGCCATCGAAGCTACCTGCCCACTCTGTGTCAGTCAACTCATTATAAGGAATCTTAAAAAGTACTGAACTATGACCTACGACAAATTCATATATTGTAAGCTATGATTAAAAACATGCATACCATCTGAGGTACATAACCCAATATGATCTGCGCCTGAAAACCAGGTAACCACAAAGTTTATGTGAGCACTAGCACATGGATACCTTGCTTGCATATGTATGTATCTGATACAACAGGTGTATTCGACTAGCATATGTATTTACACATGAACATACGAGTGCCAGCACCTGAAACAATGCTTTTGTGAGATGCGGATTTGCTGACAAGACTTGTCGAGCTTGTTGCTGATTCTGCTGGATAAAGTTCTGTCTTGGGAAACAACAATTTTTCCATTATATCACTCACCATCAATTTCCATTCGATAGACCGAGCAGAAAAAAAAAACAAATTCACACGATACCTTCATCAGATGAATGATTTCATATAGCTGGTATCTCGACAAACCAGCAAGATGGACAGTGAGGGGATCGGCCATGGGTACTCCTCGACCAGCAGCCCCTGGAGCATTAGATATAAGGGGCATTTGAGGAGCTCCCAAAAAACTAGCCATCACTCCAGCAGCTGCAGCTGCAGCTGGAATGCCCACAGCTTGATGTAAAGATGGGTCTTTGGCTGCTTTAGGTCCACCAATTTGCTTTGACAAATCTGGCATGCATCAACTAAGGATTAACTTCAAACCCAAAGATCTATTTTTTCTCAGAGGAATGACGATCATTGTCCTGGTCCAATACTCACCAACAAAGCCCGGCCCTCCTCGGCCCTACAGAATAGCCAATGAATCCACGCAGTTTTATTTACACTCGAGGACAGTGAAAACAAAAGTAGAAAAGCACTTTGGAAACCAATGAGCTCAAGGTTTCACCTGCTCTCTGTTCCGATCTGCACTTCCTTTCTCATTCTCTGCAAAATCCACCCGCAGCTGGCGCCCATTTATCTCATAGCCTTGCAGATTACGTCGAGCACTCAATGCTGTCTCCTCGTCTCTGTACTCACAGAACCCAAAACCCTTCGGTTTTCCTGTGTCCCTGTCAAGTACCAAGCTGCCAGAGAAACCATATGGATAAGACTCTGCAAGGCTTAAATCAAACCTTAAAGCAAAAAGTCTGCTTCTGCATGGTTTCACAGTATTGTCATCACGACATATGTGAAGCTGTAAGGGAAGCGAAACAAGCATCAAATTGGAATACAAAACTTGTGAAAAATAGAAACTTATTGATTTCTTTTGGGTTTTTCTCTAGAGTTTGGGTTGCTGTGGTCATATTCTTAAAAAATGCTCTCCAACACCATAATAGATCATAAGTATGTTTTCTCCCCTCGAAGGGCACCTTGTCATGATTCTGAAAACTAATCAGTAGACTTGCATCCCTGAAACCTTCAAACCCCCAGCAGAATTTGTTGAGAAACCACAACAAAAACTCTTGCTGCTAAATGCCATTTAGCCTCCTCCAGAATATCTCTGAAGAAGCTTCAATCAAAGCCAGTGACTCTCAATTTCTGCGCAATCTACCATTAATCTACAGAATTGAGGAGACTCGTTACATTCCTTATGGATGCTGCTTCCAAAAGCTTTGAACTTCAATCCCAATTCCACTTCAAATAATCAGCTGCATTGTAATATGTTCTTCATAAAACTAGTCAACTAGCTCTGTATCTCCTTACATAGATTTTGTGCCAAAGCTTCCACAAACAACTTGTATGTGTTACTCAGTATCTTGTGTTACTGAGTATCTTACAAAATAACACCACCACATTGGAAGGCCAATGGCCAAGAAGAGATACAAAACATAAGTAGTAAGAAGGAAAATAAATGGGCCAAAACATTTCCATGGTTAGTCTTTAGGAATAGCAAATTTAACTGGAGAAACACAAAAGGGTACACCATATCAATGCTAACTTTGGGATATAGCATAAAACTTGAGATCGACAAGCGACAATCATAGAGAGAATCTTTTTTGCAAGTGAATCCAATACACCCCAAACAATCATGGATCTTGCTCAATAGATCATATCCATGAAAGGAAGCAGAATTAAGAATGACCCGTAACATGTTTTAGTACAACTAATTTACAACGCATTACCTGTCAACAACACGTTACAATAATTCACTAAAATTACTGAAAAGGATGTAACTCGCATGTAATGTACCGAGACTCAAACCAAACTTATGTAACTCGTAAAGCTCAGATCGATCGAGACAGCAATTTCTCCTCATAATCATACAAAACACATGGCATTTGCAAAGACAACTTCCATGAAGAAAAATGACCCGTGTGCATTGCTTTAACAGCACCTCTTGCATTTTTATCAAACATTTTGCTACATGCACCCAATACAAGCACATGAGGGGGGGATAGATGCCAAGACCAGAGATAGACAGAAGAATGTAGGCCAGCATATGTGGTTTTCTTTTTCAACTTAAAAAGCTTTTCACAACCCTTTTATAACGGAGAACAACAAACTCTTTTTGATGGGGCTGAGTCGGATCTCAAAACAAAAACCTCCTGGTCTTGAACCCACCGGAAAGAGACGACTGGCCCAACCTCCTCACATATGCGAATCAGTTCTTCTTCTGTTGCATCATATGGTATATTCCCCACTGAAACAGCATAGTATATTTGCGTTAGCATAATCCCAAGAGAAGATATACAACATTCATTAGATTTTATTACATAGTACATTTGCATTTAGCATAATCCCGAGACAAGAGAGACAAAATAATCATGCTTTATTAGAATATATAAGGTAGCATATCTACATTCCAAGAGAAAACAAGAAAAATCCAAATACCCATGCTTCCCTAGAACTCACTTAAATTGAGCATAATCCCTAGACAAATCACCATGCTTCACTAGAATTCACTTACATTGAGCATAATCTCAAGATATGAGATGCAACATAAAATTGCTTCGGTAAGACTCATAATATGGTATGCTTACATTAGCATAAAGAAGACTGCAAATTATTCCAAATTCTAATGAAATTATGCTTCAAAAGAATGCTCAAATTCCAAATTCCAAATTCTCAACTTTTACTAACATCTGCAGAGAACTGAGGTGAAGACCTAATTTAAACACACAATAACTGCAAAGATACTTTAGACATATGAAATTAGCATATATCAACAAATGGCCTCTGACGAGAAGAGATGCAACATAATATGATTCATTAGAACGCTACTAAAACTACAAATTAAGTTAAAAATGGCATCAGGAACCCAAACAGTTCTCACTAGGACACAGAAAATCTAACTTTCTACTGACCTCTCATGAGTACCCAGGTTAACCCTAATTCTAGCACCTGATAACTTTAATGATGCTGGGAAAGTACAGAAAAGGTAGCATACATAGGGAAGAGAAACTCTGATGAGAAGATGCAGCATAACTCTGCTTCATTAGAATGTTAAAACTACAAAATTTTGATGGGACTCCACAAAGGATAGAGAAAACCCTACATTGTTCTTATCTCTAAGGTCTATCCACCCTAACCCAAACATGCAATAAATGTATCTGATGAAAAGATGCAGCATAATTCTTCTTCATTAGAATAGTAGAACTATAAACCTCCACAAATGATCCAGGAAACCCTAAATTATTCTTACCTCTAAGGGCTATCCAGGTTAACCCTAATCCAAACATGCAAAAAACGTAGGAATACCATGCAAGTACAGAAAAACAGCATACATCACTGAGGCACCTCCTCTTAAGCGCATCAATATATAATACACATCAACAAGACCCAGAAACTCTAATTTTGAACGACCTCTGAGAATGCACAGAATAACCCTAACCTTACCAGAACCCAAGCAAAAACCCAAAACGTATAATCACGCTCACCGTTCTACAACAGCAAGAACCATCATAGCCAAATACCTAAGAACTCAGTACCCTATTACTGATCCCTGTGATGGGAAGTGGACCACTGACTTCAGAGACACCGTTAAAATTTCGACTGTGCTCCGAGAAGCCCTTGTTTCGACATGGCTCTTAGAAGAAACCAACACCTTCAAAGCGGCAAACATGAGTGCGGAGAGAAACAAAAGAGGAAGAAACGGGCTGCACATACCAAAAACAGAGCGGCGTTGTGTGCTGCTCATGACGAACAAAGTAGGGTTTTCAATCCGAAGCCTTGATGGCGGATCGAGACCCCTCAGAGTGCGGTTGTTGGTGAAGAGGGAGCATTTCCCACTTCTACTTCTTCTCTTCTCCCTCCTAAGCTTGTCGTTCTCTCTTCTTCTTCTTCTTCTTCTTCTTCTCTTACTTCTTCTTCTTCTTCTCCTTCTTCTTCTTCTGCTTCTGCTGCTTCTGCTCAGTGGATGAAGTGTGAGGTGAAGACCCACAAATCTAGTTGTTTCTAATGAAGATTGGATAGCTCTGCAGAGGAAGATTCAGAGACACAGACAGGGAAGGATCAAGAAGGCACAAAACACAGACACATATACAAGGAAAACGACACATGCATACACGCATGCACACATGCATACACGCATGCACACATGCACACACACACATATACATACATAGGCACATATGCATGCATGCATGTGTGTATGCATGTGTGCGTGCATTTGTGCATATGTATGTATGCATGCTGGCATGTATGTAGGGGTGTATGTGTATGCATGTATGCGTATGTATGTGTGGATGTATGCGTGTGCTTGTGTGCATGCATGCATGTGTGTATGTGTGTATGCATTTGTGCGTATGTATGTGTGCATGCATGCATGTGTGTATGTGAGTAGGTATGTGTGTATGCATGTGTGCATATGCATGGAAGCATGCATGTGTGCATATGCATGGAAGCATGCATGTGTGCGTATGTATGTAGGTGTGTGTGTATGCATGTGTGCGTATGTATGTGTGCATGTATGTAGATGCGTGTGTGCGTATGTATGTGTGCATGCATGCATGTGTGTATGCATGTAGGTCAGTGTGTATGCATGTAGGTCAGTGTGTATGCATGTGTGCGTATGTACGTATGCATGCATGCGTGCGTGCATGTATGTAGGCATGTGTGTATGCATGCATGCGTACGTATGTATGTAGGCGTGGGTGTGTGTGCATGTGTGCGTATGTATGTATGCATGCATGCATGCGACGTGTATATGTAGGTGTGTATGTATGCATGTGAGCATATGCATGCATGTGAAGTGTATATGTAGGTGTGCATGTATACATGTGAGCATGCATGCATGCAGGCATAGATGTATCTGAATGTATATAAGTATAGTGTGCGAATTATCTACGACCATTTGAAATAGTTTTTTTTTCCGTTATGTCAAAACATGGGAGTTCCAATTGTATGTCCACCAAGCATGTGTTACTAGCATCAGATGCCTCAGACATCTCGTGGATACCTGCTCAAGAACTTGTAAAAAGGCCAAAGAATTCAGATATAGAGGAAAGCCCAGGAAAAGAATTTTGCTGTAAAGCTGGGCATATGGGGACAATGTAAGAGATTTAAGAAAAACAATGAGGCCCTAAGGGGCAAAAACATTTGGACATTCGTAACTGCGAAGCCTGATTAATAACGAGGAGATTCTCGGCTACGAAGGCCGATAACAAGGAGGTTCTCAGCTGCGAAGGCTGGTAAGAAGAGGATTCTCAACTTCGAAGGCTAGAAACAAAGGGATTCTCGACTATAAAGGCTAAATGAAATAACAAGGATAGCAGTCTCTGTGTTTTGAAGAGCTAAGAGATGGCAAGCAAAGGTTCTCAGCTCTGAAAGGTTAAATTCTAGATTAAGAAAAACTCTTTTGTTGTTTACGTAAGCTAATATCAAAGCGATTCTCAACTATGAAGGCTAATGAAATAACAAGGATAGCAATGTATAAGCCTAAGAGAGAGCGAGTGAAGGTTCCCAACTCTAACACCGTGTTAAGAATGAGAAGACAAATTAAACTCTAGATAAAACATGGTTGTTTCCACCTCCAATCACATAGACAAGTCTAAGTAGTGATGAGAAATAGCCTATCCTCAATTACTTCAGTTTGTCAGATAGTTGTTTGGTAATTTGTATTGTGTAAATTTGATTTAACTAATGGAAGGATATTTTTAAATAAATAAAAAAACTCTAGATAAAACATGGTTGTTTCCACCTCCAATCACATAGACAAGTCAAAGTATTGACGAGAAATAGTCTGACCAAAATCTACTTCAGTTTGTCAGATAATTTGTGCTATGTAAATTTGGACTAACTAATTGAAGGATATTATTTTGGGAAAAAAAAACTCTAGATAAAAAAAAACTCTCGTGCTATTTACATGGGGTATTAGTGCTCTCCCTTTCTATACAAGAGGCGAGGTTTTGTTTTCAATCACTGAGGCAAGAAACTACTGAGGCGTTGTCACTATCTGCAGCCCATTCATCAATGTGCTTCACAAGGTAATCGCAGGCATGGATGGCCTTGAAAGTCACCAAGGGAATCCAAGACGATCAAGGCCGTCCATATTGTTTTATTTATAAATTGCATATATTTATATATAAACTTACTTTTTAAAATTTCAATTATTTTTTCTTCTCGTTTTATTTTCCTGTTTGATTTATAGAAAAACAAAGTCATTTTTTGTTTTGCAATTTATTTGATTGTTATTTTTGTTTGATTATTTTTATTTTTAAAAATGTTTCTTCTCTTTCCTTTTTTTATCTTTTCAAGTCTAAATCTAAGAATTAAGTTTTGTTTAAATTAGTGAGGCTTACTGGTAAGAGTAATAATTTTGTATTTCGAACCATGGTTTGTGTCTTGCTATGAACAACAAGATGTGAAGTTCCTTTTTTTGTCTTTTTTCTTCTCGATATGCAATAGATGTTGATCAAGTTTTTTAGTTAAGGCTCTCTTACAGAAGAACCTAACAATTAGGATTGTTGTAGAAACAACATTCCTTTCTTGTTTCAAGGCAACGATCATTTATTATTTCAAGGCAATTAGCAAAATGGAATAGACAAGAAAAAAGAACTTTGCATTTTGTTGCTCATAACAAGACTCAAACTACAGTTTAAAGCGCGAAAGTGTTGGACCCTTACTAATCGGCCAAACTCTCTAACTTAAAAATATGTTTAATTTTTATTAATATCAACGAACAAATAAATAGGAAAACCATGAATGATTTTATTTTTCTATAATTTAAACGAGAAACTGAAAAAAATAAACAAATAAAAAAGTAAGTTTATATATAAACATAATTAATTTATAAATAAAATAATATGGACAACCATGATTGCCTAGATTCCTCAGGCAACTTTCGGGGTTGTCCATGCTCACACTTACCTTGTCAAGCCCATTTATGAGAGGTAAAGAGGGGCCCGACCAACAATCACAACTCTAATGCGGGGCAATGTATGTAAACCCCAAAGGGAGATGTTTGCCTTTTTAGAAAGAGTTTGAAAAGAGGAAAATAACTTTCTGTTGTTATTTATTGTGTTTGTGCACTACTTGTCCATGAATCTTAGGTTCCTCCTAGACTTCAACCCAAGTCCTCGTATTACAAAATTCGAAATCTAACCATTAAGGTAACCTATCACAACGTAAAATAATAAATAATAGTTTTTATAGTGATTATTGTATTAGAGAAAACTCTAGAATTTTTTAGAATATCTAGAATATTTTAGGTCTAGAACATTCTATACTATTCTAGAAATCTCATAGGCTATTTATACAAACCTATAAATAGAGACATATAAATCATATCAAAACAGTTCGAATTAAAAACAGTTTTCAGCTTCAAGTCTACATTGCATCTAACTCTTTATACTCATTTTATTATAATAAACTCACTCTTTTATTATCGATCCATTCTTCACTCTTATTAATTTCTCGTAGATCTTCCTTCAATCGTCCAAACGTTTTACTTTGTTTTGACACTACCCTACTCACTTTTTGTTTATCTTCTTCTTAGTCAGACACCCTCATCAGCCTACAATACAAGAAACACCCGAATGACCATGTCATCACTCTAATGCATTTTTTAGTGCTACAACTCTTAGTTCTATATATAGTACAACGTGGCGAATCTACACTCACCCATGGATTTACATGTACCGATTTGCAAAGCTTCACAATTGCGCTGATTCGGTCAAATGCCTATGCAGCTAGTCCTATTAGACTGCACCGACACCCCAAATGCAGTAGTTCATATTTCCATCTTCTCTGTTGGCAAAAATCCACATGAACCGATTTTCACTTGACCATTCTGATTTTGTGAAGTTGTTGTCCAAATTAGATGGTTCGAAAACTAATCTAGAACAGACAAAGTGTTTGAAATTTGGGGGGAATTCCCCAACTGAATAGTTTTTGCAAGTTGTCTAATGTCACCATCATCATCACCATCATCACCATAATCACCATCATCATCATCACCACCACCACCACCACCACCACCATCACCATTACCAGCATCATCATCATCATCATCATCATCATCGCCATCAGCATCGTCATCATCACCATCACCATCATGAGCAGCACCACCATCATCATTCACTAGCATCATCATCATCATCATCACCACCACCACCACAATCACCACCATTACCATCGTCACCATCGTCATCATCACCATCATCATCACCACCAGCACCACGATCATCATCATCACCAACATCATATTCATCACCATCATCGCCATCAACACCATCATCATCATCATCATCACCACCACCACCACCATCATCATCATCACCACCACCACCACCATCATCATCATCATCACCACCACCACGACCATCACGATCGTCATCATCATCATCATCACCATCTCCATCATCACTATCCGCATCAGCATCACCACCATCACCACCACCATCATCACCATCACCACCACCATCATCACCATCACCACTATCACCACCACCATCATCAACATCACCATCACCACCATGATCATCATCATCCTCACCACCATCATCATCATCTTCTTCTTCTGGCATGCAAATCGCTCCTTTTTGTGATTTGCTCGCAGGTCCTGTCAGAGCTTCCTCGTTTCTGATCCAGCTCTAGTATGGCGATCCATGGAGCCCCCCACCTCCCTGAGCTAGTCCCCAAGTAATGTACTCGTTTTCTGTGTTCCCTTCTTCTTTTTCGAGCTGGTTAGGGTTTTCTCTCTTTCAACATGACATGCTGCTCAGCGTTGCTGAAATCGGGGCTTGATGCTGCGATAATGAGGTGAACGGAGGCGGAGTTCTTGTTTAGCTTGCAGATTTTACGAGCCGTTGGCCTCTGATATTACGGTTAGCTAGATTCCGTGGTAGTTAGTTCCTTGTCGAATTCCTTTGTTTTTGGAATTGATCAGGAGCTCTAACTCTGACTTGAAGAAAATTTTGATCATGGGCTGGTGGCTTGTGTTTTGTGCTGCTTTAGCACTCCATTGGGAGCCGTTTGCCTTGTGCTTCAAGGGTGATTATCGGCTTTAGCACTTGATTTGAGGTAGTTGGCACTCGATCGGAGGTGATTCGGCCTTTCCTTTTCATTGGAAACCAGTTCACCATCTTGTTTAAAGAGTCCGGAGTAAGATTTATCTCCAAGGCGAACAGTGATTGACTGGAAGTGTTATTTATGCCCATCAAGATTCAACGGAGAGTGGATGATGAAGAAGTATACACTTGATTGGAACTTTCCAGCATGCATTCGGAGGCTATGAAAGCTTTTCTTTTAATTTGGGAGTGATGATTGTTTGATTGTGGGAGAATATCTATGGGAACTTAGTAGCAAGAAGTGATTGCTTGCACCTTTCCCTTTGATTTTGGGAGGCTTTTAGCATTTCAGATTTGTGGCAACCAGTGCAGGAATGGAACTTTTCGGTGCAAAGATCGGAGGAAGATTACGCATCTTTCAGCATTGGGAGAGTGGTTAGCATTCGAGATCGGGTGGGCGATTAGCAATTTCGCCTGGGAATGGATGTTAAATGCTTCATCGAAACATTATCAGCACTGGAAATCACAGGTGATTATTATATGCATATGTAAAACAAAAGATAAGTTTTGCTTTGGGCCTGATTAGTCGTCATTAGGACACCGTAAGCTTATGATAAACGATGGATGTATGGGTAAACAGATATCTTGGCCTATGATAAATGGTGAATGTATTGGTAAACAGATTTCTTGGCCTATGATCAAATGGTGGATGTATGAGTAAACAGATATCTTGGCCTATGATAAATGGTGAATGTATTGGTAAGCAGATTTCTTGGCCTATGATCAAATGGTGGATGTATGAGTAAGCAGATATCTTGGCCTATGATGAATGATGGATGGATTGGTAAACAGATTTCCTGGCCTACGATAAATGATGGATGGATCGGTAAACAGATATCTTGGCCTACGATAAATGGTGAATGTAATGGTGAACAGATTTCTTGGCCTATGATAATAATGGTGGATGCATGGGTAAACAGATATGTTGGCCCTATGATAAATGATGGATGGATGGATTGGTAAACAAATTTCTTGAGAGTTGGAATGGTAAAACCCTGAGCCTTCCGCTTTACTGCGAGGGGTTTGATACTCGTTTCGCACCGGTACATGGAACGGTTTTATGGCGATGGGCTGTAATCAGAATCTGGAGCATTGTGGAATGTAGAGAACTGCTGTGACCAGAATCTGGAGTAGGGTGGATCCAGAGAAATGCAACATCAGAAACCCGCGGAGAAGGCGAAATCGCTGCATCGGAATCCGGAGTAGTCGGAATGTAGCGAAATGCTGCAGAGACGACGCATGCGTCGTGCAGCCGGCGAAGAAGCTCTTCCATCTTCTTTCCCAGCTCCAGGTTTCAAAGGGCTCATTCTCCATGGGATCAGGATCGGGCAAGATGAGGAGAAGGCTGGAAACGCTGGTCCTCGCAGGTTCCGGGATCGACGCGGCGGGGAGCACGACGAGAGGATCTTCGTGCCCGATTGCGAGGATTGTCGGGCCGATTTGGGAGCTTGCGAGAAGAGCAGGGACCTCAGGCAAGCTCACCGGGTGCATGCTTCCATGGCGGGCCTCGGCTTGGATCGCGTCAGCTCTCTAGCAGAGCATCTGATCTCGACGCTGGCGCGATGCAGCGGCGGCTTCCCGCGCGCACTGCAGGCATTCCGGAAGCTGTCTCAACCGACCGTGCTCTCGTGGACTTGCCTCATGGGGGGTTTCATCGACGCTGGCGACGGCCGCGGGGCTCTGCGGCTCTACGAGCAGATGCGGGGCATCGGCGCCCAAGAGCCGAGCAAGTACAGTTTTGCGCTCGCGCTCAAAGCTTGCGCTTGCATCGGGGACATGGATCGAGGGAGGGCGGTGCACGCGGACATCGGGGAGCGCAGAGGGCTCGATTCCAACGCGTTCCTGCGGAGCGCGCTGGTGAGCATGTATGGCAGCTGCGGGAGCTTGGCCGATGCGGAAGCGGTCTTCGCGAGGGGCCAGATCGGCACGGGAAGGGACGTTGCGCTGTGGAGCACGATGCTGTCGGTGTATGCGGACCACGGAAACGGGAGGAGGTCGATGCGTCTGCTCAGGCAGATGCGAGAGCAGGGTATCGCCCCCGATGAACGCTGCCTCGTCATCGCCCTGCAAGCATGCTCTGCTCTCCTCCTCGAAGCAGCAGCAGCAGCAGAAGAAGAAGAAGAAGAAGAAGCAGAAGAAGCCGAGTCTGGAGCTGAAGGGCCAGAGCCGGAGGAGCTGTTAAGCTGCGTTAGCGAGATCGGGCGAGCGCTCCATGCCGAAGCTAGGCGGAAGGAGTTCCTGTCGAATGCGTTCGTGGGAAGCGCGCTGATGCGCATGTACGCGGCGCTGGGGAGCAGAGCAGAAGCGGAGAACGCGTTTGCGCAGCTACCGTGCCGCAAGGCGGCCGTGCTCTGGAACGCCATGCTTTCGGCGTACGTCGAGCTGAGCCTGCCGCGGCAGGCTCTGCGCTTCTTCTGCCGGATGATCGCGAGCGGATCGAGCCCGGACGGGCACACGTATGCGACAGCGCTGCGGGCTTGTTGCGCCCTCGTGGAACAGCTGCAGGCCGATGGGGGAGCGGGGGAACCGCGCTCTCTGGAGATCGGGCTACAACTGTACGAGGCCTGCCGAGCGCGGGGCCTCGCCTCGGACGATGCGGTTATCTGCAGCAACCTGGTGGCGCTGCTTGCCAGATGCGGGAGCATCGGCGGGGCCAGCGCCGCGTTCCGCGGCTTCTCGTCCGGACGATGCGACACGGCGCTCTGGAACACGATGCTCGCGGTGTACGCGGAAGGGAGCCAAGCTGGGAAGGCGCTCGATCTCTGGAAGGCCAGCAAGCCGGCGCTCCTCAGCGAGGCGACGCTGGTGCACGTGCTGCAGGTCGGCGGCGAGACGGGCTGCGTCTCCGCGTGTTTCGAAGCTCACTGCGCCATAGCTTCTTCGGCTTATCGTGGCTCCTCCTCCTCCTCCTCCTCCTCCTCCTCCTCCTGCAGCTGCCTGCGTATAGGCAACACGCTTGTTCACGGCTACGGAAGCTGCGCCAGCATCGCCGATGCCCGATCGGCGCTCGACGCTCTGCCGAGCCCTGACCTTGTGTCGTGGAATGCCCTGCTCGCCGGCCATGCTCGCGACGCAGACTGCCCGTCGAGCTTCCGCGCCCTCGAGCAGATGGCGCTCTGCGGCATTGCGCCGGACGCGTATTCCCTTCTGTCGGCTCTGGCGGCTTCTGCTCGCGCCGGCTCCGCAGACGCAGGCGTTGCGGCGTTCGCCCGGATGCGCCTTCGTTTCGCCGCCGATGACGAGATCAAGCTCTGGGTCTGTCTCATCGATCTGCTTGCGCGAACGGGGAACCTGAGACGAGTCGAGAATGTTTTGCGGGGAATGCCGGCGGTGCGAGCCGCCGCTGACGCCGCCGTCTGGTCGAGCAGCTTGCTCAGAGCTTGCTGCACGGCGCATGCTGACATCGACCCTTTATGAGCATCGTGCAGCAAGCGGATCTGGCGTAGCCTATGCTTACGACGCTCGGATTTTGGTGGAAGCAAAACTCGCACGGTGCTCGTGTCGAGGTGCCGAGATCGTTTGCTGTCTGTCTGGTTCCCTCCCTTCAGCGTAAGTCTGGATTATTTCGACTGGCGAAGTTTAGAAGATGGAACACTAAACTTGACATGCAATGGGATAGGCAGTTTCATGAAGTTAGAAACCCTCAACTCCTTGGAACATAGACTTCCTAAACCCTAAAAAACATTATTCCATTAAAACCCTAAACTCCTTGGAACACAAACTTCCTAAACCCTAAAAAACATTATTCCCTCAAAACCCTAAACTCCTTGGAACACAGACTTCCTAAACCCTAAAAAAACATTATTCCCTCAAAACCCTAAACTCCCTGGAAAATAGACTTCCTAAACCCTAAAAAGCATTATTTCCTTAAAAACCCTAAACTCCCTAGGCCACAGACTTCCTAAACCCTAAAAAACATTATCCCCTTAAAACCCTAAAACTCCCTAGAACACGGACTTCCTAAACCCTAAAAAACACTATTCCCTCGAAACCCTAAACTCCTTGGAACACAGACTTCCTAAACCCTAAAAAACATTATTCCCTCGAAACCCTAAACTCCTTGGAACACAGACTTCTTAAACCCTAAAAAAACATTATTCCCTCAAAACCCTAAACTCGCTGGATCATAGACTTCCTAAACCCTAAAAAACAGAATTCCCTCAAAACCCTAAACTCCCTAGAACACAAGCTTCCTAAACCCTAAAAAACATAATTCCCTCAAAACCCTAAACTCCCTAGAACACAAGCTTCCTAAACCCTAAAAAACATAATTCCCTCAAAACCCTAAACTCCTTGGAACACAAACTTCCTAAACCCTAAAAAGCATTATTCCCTTAAAAACCCTAAACTCCCTAGGCCACAAACTTCCTAAACCCTAAAAAAACATTATTCCCCCAAAACCCTAAAACTCCCTGGAACACAGACTTCCAAAACCCTAAAAAAACAGTATTCCCTCAAAACCCTAAACTCGCTGGATCATAGACTTCCTAAACCCTAAAAAACACTATTCCCTCAAAACCCTAAACTCCCTGGAACACAAGCTTCCTAAACCCTAAAAAACATAATTCCCTCAAAACCCTAAACTCCCAGCAACAGCCAGATGTGCAAGAAAACTGCAGGGGCATTTTTGGAATTAAGGAAAACAGAAGAAGAAGAAGAAGAAGAAGAAGAAGATGAAGATGAAGAACTCTGAAGAAGAAGAAGAACTCTGAAGAAGAACTCTGAAGAAGAAGAAGAAGACACAGGGACGACGATGGCCTTGGCTATGGTGGATGCCGGCCTCCACGATTTCGAGACCGTGTTTGCAGCAGCTCAGCCTCAGGGACCCCTCTTCCTCCTCTTCCTTGCCGATCGCGACTCCTCCCTCGGCCGCAGTTGGTGCCCTGGTCAGTGCCAAATCTGTGCTCGCTTCTCGGCCTCGGATTCTGTCCCTTGCTTTGCTTTCTTTGCTTTTCCGCCCGGTTCATTCCATCCAGATCCGCCTCCTCGAGGGCCGATGGAAATGCTTGGAACTGCCTGTTCTGCCGCTGTTAGGGTTTGGGAATGGCTTCTCGTGTCTTTGTGCTGGTGGATCTGTGAGGAAGCCCCCTGGGGTTTAGGAGGCGAAGAAAAAGCGCGGCAGTCGCTTGCAACAAACCATTCACCATCGTGATCCGTGTCCATGATCGTCAGGGCCATGATCGTAAACCCTAAACCGCCGCAAATCCCATGATCATCATGTTGGGTAGTGGTGGTGGTGGTGGTGATGATGATGATGATGCTGCTGCTGCTGCTGATGATGATGATGATGATGATGATGATGCCCATGACATGACCATGACCATGATCATGATGATGCTCATTGTCACCATTCCCACCATCAAAAGACTGTCATCTGATTGTGATCTTGTTATATTCTAATTGCGGGCAGATTGTGTGAGGGCTGAGCCTGTGATATAAGACCTTGGAGAGCTCGGAGAAGAAGCTCACTTTGCTGAGGGCATATGTTGGGGATAGGCCAACGTGGAGGAATCCTCCCTCACATCCATGGTGGTAACGGTGATGATGATGAGGATGAGAATGAGGATGAGGATGATGACGATGGCGGTGACGATGATGAGGATGGTGATGGTGATGGTGATGACGATCGATGCCCATCACCGTGACCATGATGACGTTCATTGTCACGATTCCCACCATCAAAGACTGTCATCTGATTGTGGTCTTGTTATAGACAATGATTCCCACCATCAAAGACTGTCATCTGATTGTGGTCTTGTTATAGACAATGCTTCCCACCATCAAAGACTGTCATCTGGTTGTGGTCTTGTTATAGACAATGATTCCCACCATCAAAGACTGTCATCTGATTGTGGTCTTGTTATAGACAATGCTTCCCACCATCAAAGACTGTCATCTGATTGTGGTCTTGTTATAGACAACGATTCCCACCATCGAAGACTGTCATCTGATTGTGGTCTTGTTATATTCTAATTGTGGGGCAGATTGTGTGAGGGCAGAGCCTGCGATATATAAGGCATTCGAAAGTTCGGAGAAGAAGTTCATGTTGTGGAGGGCATATGTCGGAGATGGGCCGACATGGAGGAATCCCTCGCATCCATGATGATGATGATGATGATGATGATGATGATGATGATGATGATGGTGATGATGATGAGGATGAGGATGATGCCCATCACCATGACCATGGTGACGTGAATTGTCACGATTCCTACCATCAAAGACTGTAAATCTGATTGTGATCTTGTTATATTCTTTTTTTCCTTTTTTGTGGGGCAGATTGTGTGAGGGCTGAGCCTGTGATATACAAGGCATTCCAAAAGTTCGGAGAAGAAGTTGATGTTGTGGAGGGCATATGTCGGAGATAGGCCGGCATGGAGGAATCCCTCGCATCCATGATGATGATGATGATGATGAGGATGAGGATGATAATGTTGATGATGCCCATCACCATGACCATGGTGACGCGAATTGTCACGATTCCTACCATCAAAGACTGTAAATCTGATTGTGATCTTGTTATATTCTTTTCTTTTCTTTTCGTGGGGCAGATTGTGTGAGGGCGGAGCCGGTGATATACAAGACATTCGAGAGCTCGGAGAAGAAGTTCACGCTGTTGAGGGCATATGTTGGGGATAGGCCAACATGGAGGAATCCCTCGCATCCGTGGAGGCTCGATAAGCGATTCAAAGTGAAGGGAGTGCCCACGCTTCTGCTGTGGAAAGATGGAGCTGCTGCGGGAAGGCTCGAGGACCACGAGGCGCACTTGGCGGATCGCATCGAGAAGCTCTTGAGCATCGCTATGATTCGATAGTGCCCGAATGATCCCCCGATTCTGCATGTTTCAACCCAAACCTTTCGCTGGTTATTCTTCGGAGACGAATCCTCTCGAGCGTGGAGCTCGATCTCAAACTATGGAACGGTATGTCTCTACCGGATGTTTTCTTTACTCTTTAGATTGCCATGAGAATCGTCGAGTTTGTGCCAAACGATGAATTGATGGTTCCCAATTGTATTGGGTCAATAATATGGCGGGTAGTATTTGTTCTTAGCCTTATCTAAAATGTGTCAAGGTGCTTAGACAGCTTGGAATATGGATCTTCCACAACTCCAAATGTTTTCTTTTCTTGTCTTTGAATTGGATGGCATGCATAAGGATTGATATTGCCTTGATTGACTCTTTAGCAATTTTTTTGTTTCCTGTATACAGAAGCTGGTCTTATACTAGCTGAGTGAAAAAAAAGAGCTTTTACTTGTGAAGAATGATCTAGATTACATGGAAATAAACACGAGATTCGAGTAGAAGAATCAGGATCCAACATTTTTGAGAAGATTGGGGTAAAAAGCCCGAAATAAACAAGCGGATTGAGGAATCCGAAAATCCTCAAATCAACGTGAACAACGCAGTTACATTGAGGAAATCTCTTATAGGAAAACAATTTTACAACAGATTTGCTTGGTTTTACGGCGTAACGACATCAACGAAGTTTGTTCTTGATCCAATCTGCTCAGCAACCCGTTCTGTTTGTTAACCGTGTTTCGATTGCGATTTCGCTTGCATATATAGATTCCGTGAACCGAAATACATTGTCTGTGTGCAAGATTTCGATTCATTGAAGTAGTCTTTCAGCTCCATCGAAGTACCTAAAAACTTGTAGAGACGATCTGTTTATTGCTATGTCAAGGTGACTCTCTAAGAGCCCATTGCATTGTCAGATCCATGTAGTAGAGACTTGAGCATTCGATTACGATTTTCACGTCTTTTATGAAGAATGCCCGTGTACATAAATTGGGCATATCGTCGCAACCTGACACTACAGATTGTGGTGTTCTATATTATAAATGGGCAATTCGCATGATGATTAAAAGCATGGCTACGAGGCGTTAGGGGCTCCAAATGTTGTATGTCAAGCCCATTTTGTATAGTTTAATGATCTGCATTCGCAGCTATAATCTTTTGATACTGACACTGTCATCTTTTGTTTTATGAATAGGGCCCTGAGATATGGTTTACTGCCAACTACATATACCACATACCCAGATGCCTAAGACGATCAAACGCGAGCTGATTTGACGGGGTTAGTGCAACAATCCTATCAGCTCCAATGAAAACATACCAGTTGAAAACGTGACAAAATATTTTCCAGTTAATGATCCCCGCAAATTGTGATATATAATCAGTTCCTTCTTCTTTTTCTTCTGTTGTTTTCCTTCTTCACCATTGCCATCATCAACATCATCGCCAGCATCACCACCATCATGACCATCATCATCACCATCATCATCATCATCATCATCATCATCTTCTTCTTCATCACACCACCATCACCAGCATCACCACCATCATGACCATCATCATCACCACCATCATCATCATCATCATCATCTTCTTCTTCATCACACCATCATCACCATCAGCAACATCACCATCATCATCATCATCATCATCTTCTTCTTCTTCATCACACCATCATCACCATCATCACCATCAGCAACATCACCATCATCATCATCATCATCTTCTTCTTCTTCTTCATCACACCATCATCACCATCATCACCATCAGCAACATCACCACCACCATCATCATCATCATCTTCTTCTTCTTCACGATCGTCATCATCAGCATCAGCACCGTCGCTAGTATCATCACCATCATCACCACCAGCATCATCATCATCATCATCACCATCTTCTTCTCCATCACCATCATCATTATCACCATCACCATCATCACAATCACCATCTTCACCATCATCACCATCACCCTCATCACCATCATCACAATCACCATCTTCACCATCATCACCATCACCCTCATCACCATCATCACCATCACCCTCATCACCACCACCATCACCATCATCACCATGATCATCACCATCATCTTCATCTGAAGAACGGTCTCTCTTCTTCTTGTCCGCTCCCAAGTGTGAAACCAAAACCCACAGAAACCCTAAAATCTCTGCATATCTACTGAAACCCTAATCGCCCACATCTCATCTCCATCTCCGTCTCCATCTCCGATCGCCCCGTTCTCTGCTGAGCTCGATAGATCCACATTCGCCATGGCCTGTGACGAACTGAACACGATCTGTTCTTGTTTTCTTACCTACATTGTCAGATCTCACAGATGATGAGACAATTCTGTGTCTCTGAGGCCTCCGCTCCCCCCCCCCCCCCCTCTCTCTTTCTTTCTGCCTCCGTCTTGACCCTAATGATCCGGGAATGGTTAAGGGAAAGGACTGATTTTCGGCCCCATCCCCCCAATCAAATCTGCAGCGGACAAGTTGTGGAATCATGGAATCGCCTGGTTTCTTTATTGGGTTTTGAGCAAGAATCGAGAGATGCTTGCCGCGGCGTGCGATGATCTTTGCCCAGATGGAATCCGAACGGAATCGAAATGCATCCGTGCTCGAGATAATCTGGATCCCTCGATGGATGTAAGGGAATGGGTTAATCTTGCGAGATTCGAACAGAGAATACCATGGTGAGGATAAAAGAAGCAGTGGATTCAATCTTTACATTGGCAATGTAAGAATTACTGAAGAAGAAAAAGAAGAAGAAGAAGAAGAAGAAGAAGAAGAAGAGTTGATTAACTGAAGATTGCCCTCATCGCGATGCTGATTACCGACCTCATGGGCATCATTGAAACGATTGTTAGCTTGGATTTAGTCACTAATCACCCAACAGTTGATCTTAACATCACTAATTGCGAGCTTGAACTCTTTAGAGCCCTCCTAAACCCATAGCCTTAATGCTTGTGGTTCCATTGATCTGATGGTCTATATCTATGCTAATTTTCTAGTAATTAGATTGCTGATTTTGTTCTAATCATCATTGGTCTCATGCACTATCTCTATGCCAATTTTCTACTAATTTGATTTCTGAATTTGCTCTAATCATCATTGATCTCACATTAATTAGGGGGGAAGGGATTTTAGCATTAATAACTTATCTCTAATTATAGAAGATTAGCAACCCAGAAATGTAAGTTAGGCTTGCATCTGGAAGAATCTAATCTCTCCCCCTCTTGAAAGAATCCTTTGTTCTTATTTTTAACTTGAGAATTTAGCATCTTAATCAGAAGACAATTGAAATCATAAAACAAGAAAAATGTCAAGATGGAGCTATTTGAATCGTATGCTATCATACTAACTTTTGGAGCTGTTTAAAATCATAGTAAGTAATTAAGCTTTCAATCGTAAATCAAGTTTTTTTTACATGATTCTATCTATGTTACATGTCTGGTGATAAAATGTACATGGTTTGTGGATCCAATCAACTGTGAGAATGTAACAAATGTAATGACGCAATGGTTATGTAAGACCAAACCAGTTCTTTGGTTTTGAAATATGCGAATGTGAATAAGTTGAAATACAATCCAGCTCTCAAGTGTAAATACATATGATAAGCAAATGGTTCATTCTATGATTACAAGCGGAGATATCTAATGTTCATCGAAAGGCCAAAGATTTAAAGTTTATGGTATCTATCATTATCTTGTTTATTTGGTGGCATCGCTCTACATATCTTAGCGTTGTTTTGCTCTGTTTGTCTGTGACATCAAAATTGAAGAACTGTAGAGTCTTGAACATTGTATCTTTTAACAAGCTTGTAATATGCAATCGACGGCAGGACAATATAGTTGTCTTGCAAGATTGTTTCATACAAATATAGATTAGGTGGATTGTCAAGAGGTTTTAGAATTGTGAAAATTGTTGAATCAACATCTATGTTTTCCTACATATTTGTTGAGATGTTGCAGAAAAACTCATTGGAAAAGAGATTGTTTCTCGAGCTCCAACTATACCATATACCCAAGTATACCTAAGATAATAAAACACAATCTTAGATGATTTATATGATCAGGTTGATAAAGTTTGATCATTTTAAATATGAATCCATTTGAGAAGGTAATAAAACATTTTCAATTAATGTGCTATACAGTTATGATATAATCAATCAAATTGGATTGATTTACAAATTGGGCAATTTAATTGATTCAGCAACTGAGCAAGATATAAACCTGTGTCGCAGGTTTGACTTGAAGCAAGCTAAACCAAACAAGTTGTGGTTTCAAGAGAGTTTGGTTTGATATAAAGAGTTTCAAGTTTGATTTGGTTTCCTTTTTTCCGTTTTGGTCTGGTTCTTTATCGATCGCTTCGATTCAGCTCTAAGAGTGCAATTTACAAGGCTTGAATGGTGTCTAAGGTGGATTCAAGTTTCAATTGTAGTTTTAATCTTTTTCAGTTTGATATCTACATTTATGGTAAAAATGTAATTTTCCTAGTTTGCGCTTCGAACTATAGATTCTCAAGATTATGTCGTGAATATATATATATTCATCGATATATATAAATTTTGTACTTAGTAGCTCTTGATAAAGCAATCAGTATCAAGTTTGAACTCAAAAATTAGCATGTATTCGAGATTACTGAGCCGCGCTTTGCAGTAATTGAACCTGATTTGGTTTTGATCGTTTTCATTAAATGTTCAGTCTGGTTTCAAGAACCGGTTTTCCAATTCTTAAGAAATCGCTCGGTTTGGTTGATCCTTTTCCGCTGTAGTCCAGTTTTAAACACGGTTTGGTTTTAACAGCAAGTTTAATCCGACTTATATTATCTGAGTTTGGTTTAAGCTTGATTCAATTTGGTTTCGGTGAAAAAAAAAACCCAAAGATCTCCAAAACTTCATATAAACGGAAATCAGCTCTCGACGAAAACCTGCCCTAAACCCTAAACCGCCCTCGACCGCGGGGGAAACCGCCCATCTAGATGTAGAAAACTGCTCTTGCCCTTGATCCTTGCTCCGCACTCCAAACCAAAGATCTCCAAACTTCATATAAACAGAAACCAGGCCTAAACCCTAAACCCTAAACCGCTCTCGACCGCGGGGAAAACCACCCATCTACATGTAGAAAACTGCTCTTGCTCCAGATGCCCTTGATCCTTGCTCCGCACTCCAAACCAAAGATCTCCAAACTTCATATAAACGGAAACCAGCTCTCGACGAAAAACCGCCCTAACCTCTAAACCCTAAACCCGAAACCCTAAACCACTCTCGACCATGGGGAAACCGCCCATCTAGATGCAGAAAGCCGCTCTTACTCCAGATGCCCTTGATCCTTGCTCCGCACTCCAAACCAAATATCTCCAAACTTCATATAAACAGAAACCAACCCTTGACGGAAAACCGCCCTAAACCCTAAACCCTGAACCTTAAACCCTAAACCCTAAACCCTAAACCGCTCTCGACTGTGGGGAAAACCACCCATCTACATGTAGAAAACCGCTCTTGCTCCTCATGCCCTTGATCCTTGCTCCGCTCCGCACTCCAAACCAAAGATCTCCAAACTTCATATAAACCCTGACCCTAAACCCTAACCCTATACCCAAATTCCTAAACCGCTCTCGACCGCGGGGAAAACCGCCCATCTAGATGTAGAAAAACCGCTCTTGCTCCGGATGCCCTTGATCCTTGCTCCGCACTCCAAATTCCTTCACGAGACCCAAATTCCTGCGAGACCCACCTCCAGAAGCAGGAAACAGAATGGAATCCTTCGTTTGATCCCCCGCAGATCGCCATGGATCCTCTCCATTCCCCCCAGAAGCGGCAATGGATATGGCCATGGCTATGGTGAGAAGCTCCTGCCTCCATCTCCCCGGCCCTTGAACTTCCTCCCCTCCCCTCCCATGGCCCCCAACCCTAATCAGCCCGCAAACCCTAACCCTAACCCTAACCCTAACCCTAACCCTAACCCTAACCCTCCTTGCTCCCATGAAGCCTTGACCCTCCTCAACTGCGTCACCGACAAGCCCTACGACCCCGACAAGTGCATCGCCCTTCTCGCTGCTCTCCGCTCGTGCGTCGAGAAGAAGGTATTGATTCTGCATCTCTCCCCCTCTCCTCTTTCTTCCTTCTTCTTTCTTCCCATGCTCGATTGCCGACGGTTGTACGTTTTCTTGCTTTTGCTCTGATGGTTGTGGCCAGGCGCGCGTTTCCATGGATCACCATCAATCAAAAGTGATGGAATTTTAGTCCAATTTAAATAGCAGACTTTGGTCTAAAGGTATAGGGACTCTGAATGCATGTTTTCTTGCTTTTGTTCTGATGATTGTGGCCAGTCGCACATTTCCATGGATCACCATCACACAAGAGTTCTGGAATTTGAGACCAATTTAAATACTAGACTTTGATCTAAAGGTATAGGGACCCTGAATGTATGTTTTCTTGCTTTTGTTCTGATGGTTGTGGCCAGTCACACGTTTCCATGAATCACCACCACACAAAAGTGATGGAATTTGAGACCAATTTAAATACTAGACTTTGATCTAAAGGTATAGGGACCTCCTTCAGGGTTTATGAATGTATATTTTCTTGCTTTTGTTCTGATGATTGTGGCCAGTCGCACATTTCCATGGATCACCATCACACAAGAGTTCTGGAATTTGAGACCAATTTAAATACTAGACTTTGATCTAAAGGTATAGGGACCCTGAATGTATGTTTTCTTGCTTTTGTTCTGATGGTTGTGGCCAGTCACACGTTTCCATGAATCACCACCACACAAAAGTGATGGAATTTGAGACCAATTTAAATACTAGACTTTGATCTAAAGGTATAGGGACCTCCTTCAGGGTTTATGAATGTATATTTTCTTGCTTTTGTTCTGATGATTGTGGCCAGTCGCACATTTCCATGGATCACCATCACACAAAAGTGATGGAATTTTAGACCAATTTGATAAATAACAGACTTTGATCTAAGTGCATAGGGACCTCCTTCAGGGTTTATGAATGTACATTTTCTTGCTTTTGTTCTGATGGTTGTGACCAGTCGCACATTTCCATGAATCACCATCACCCAAAGTGCATAGGAACTCCGTCAAGGTCTATGTACATCCAAGCCTGTGTTATGGCGTCAGGGATTATGTACATCTAAGCCTGTGTTCTGGCATCAGGGTTTATGTACATCTAAGCATGTCATTGCATTAGGGTTTAGATGTATGCTGTCATATTCGGTGTTAAGGTGCATCTAAGCACATTATAGTCTTACGGCTTAGGGACATCTAAGCATGTTGTGTACTACGGTTAAGGGGCAAATCTAAGCATGTTACTGCATTAGGGTTTAGGGGCATCTAAACATGTTACTGCCTTAGGGTTTAGGGGCATCTACGCATGTTGTATACTACAGTTTAGGGGCATCTACGCATGTTGTAGACTACAATTTAGGGGCTTCTAAGCATGTTACTGCATTGGGTGTAGGGGCATCTAAGCATGTTACTGCATTGGGTGTAGGGGCATTTAAGCATGTGGTATACTACAGTTTAGGGGCATCTAAGCATGTTACTGTATTAGGCTTTAGCGGCGTCTAAGCATGCTCCAGGCATTCAGGTTTAGGTTGATCTAAGCATGTCATGTTGTAAGGGCTGGGGGCACCTAAGCATATGATATGTTCATGTTTTGGGGCATTTAAGCATGCGTACTGCGTGAGGATTTAGGTATGTCTAAACACGTGGTTGCATTAGGGTTTAGGTCCAGTCTATGCATGTTATGGTATACTGCTCTCGAGATGTCGCAAGCATGTTAAATAGTGTTAGGGTTTGGGGGTATAAGTGGCATGCGTTTAGGATTTATGGGCCTCTATGCATATTATGATATTAAATTGTAGGGGCTACGATATGAGGGTTCAGGTGCACCGTAAAATGCCAAGAAGTGTAAGGGCTTATGGACAATTTGCTAAGCAGTTTTATGCGTATTAGGATTAGGGACATCTAAGCATGTTGTCGTATTCGGGTTTAGGGTTACACATACCAATGCAGTTTTTTTAAACGTGTTTGATAATCAGAACATGCCATATCATGATGGGTTTTCAGCCCATTCATTCTAGATTTCTGATTCGTTTTTTTGAAGTATCTGTAGTCATATAGAGAAATCTAAGCAATGCTATGGTCTTATTAGGAATGTAAGAAATGCTATGGTCTTATTAGAATTTAGGGGGTTAATTTTGGGTTACACATACCGTGGATGTCCTTGGATTCAGTTTTTATGAGCATGCCATGGACATGCAGGCAAATACCTGGATACAGTAAAAACTGTCAAAGTTAAGTATTTAATCAAACTTGCTTCATATGATGTGGGGTGTTGAGCAAGTTATTTTCTATGTGAATGACACCTCAATCAGATCAAATGTACATACAACCTCAGATGATTGGATTGAACGATTTTATGTTAAGTTCCGGTGCTTTTGTTCGCTTCACTTTTGCAGAACGTTATCCGATTTTCACTAGCAAAGGATGGGACCGGTTCGTCACCTGCAACATAAGCCAAGGCCAGCTGGTTGAGCTCTGCACGCGATCCAATATCTTCCATGTAATTGTCGGAAGAAGAGGTCGCGATTGTGGGCCAAAAATGTTTCTTCATGTTGCATTTGTGGAACATTTCAACACGAATGCATGGACTGGAATGATTGTAAGTGGTTTCGTTTTGCCGTTTGAAATTGTAAAGCGCCCTTTATATACATCAGTATGGCTCTTGATTGCACAAGAGACAGCAGCCTGATATGCTTTTTGTTTGAACTGAAAAAAGAAAAAATAAAGTCGGTGTTTACATCCGAGCAATGAAACTGGGTTTAATGGATATCTTTGCATTTGCATGTGTAAGTTTTATAGAATGCCTATGATGAGTAGAAATGAGGGATTGGGATTTCAATCAGTAGTTAGGCCTCTCCATGAGGTCTGCAGAAACGACAGAGCATGTATTATGTCATGGTATCCGATGCTCTAGGCATTGGGATTGTTGATGTAAACTAAAGATATGAGATATGATATAACTGTTTGGACAATTCTGGTAAGCTGTTACTGTTTCAGAACTGAGATGCTACAGCAAGGAAAACATCAAGACTTAAAACTGGACGGAGCAAATGGCGGAAGATTGTGTATAGATTCTTCCAGTAGTTTGGAGCTTTGCCACAAGATCTGTTTGTATCTGGCTAGCATGCATACGCAGATGTTTTCAATTTCCATCTTTTGATTTCGTCTGGCACAGCTCAGTTGGAATGGTTTGATTCCGATGATTCTTGCGTCTCTGAGAACATGGTAGAAGTGAAAGTTCCATCTTCGATATGTGTCATCTTCCCACAGTTCAGCTGGAATGACTTGTCTTTCTAAGATCATGCCAAATGAAGATATTAGAGCATTGTCAGGGTCAGAACTGTTTTGACAGTTGTGGATCAGCTGAAGTATATACATGTAGAGCTGACAGAGAAACCTGCCATTGTTGCAACTGCCTGAGCACTTCCCCATTTCTCAGAAAACCTCTTCAACTCTGTCAGAAAACATGGCTCTATTTGGAACTTGCCCAAAATTCAAGAGATGTCTAAAAGCTGAGAGATTTCAACCACCAGCAACAATTTCCACTCCCTTTTCCACAGCAAGAAATATATATTATCATTTGCAGACTCTCTGCTTTCCATGCCATTGCTAAAGTAAAGGATCATCATAGAAACTCGTCTCGGAGACAACCTCTACAAAGGAGCAAAAGCATACACAAGCCTTGCTCTCTGCGGCGAAGCGTGTGGAACAAAAGAATTCTTCTCTCATATATCTCGATTATTTCATAGCGCCCCGGAAAAGGAGGTATACATATACATATATATATTCGATCTGCTGAAGGCCCACGATCAGGCTCTCTCTCTCTTTCCCGAACGCGGGGGACCCCGTTCATTCCTTCATTCCGAGATCACAAACAGGTCCAGGAGTTTTCACGATCTGGTAGCAGCGATCTCGCTTGGTGATTTCCCATACAGTGATTTGTACACAACCTGAGTCCGGATCGACAGAATGACGGAGAGGACCATGCTGACGAGGCACACGCCAGACATGATCAGGAATGTCAAGCGGAAGCAGACCGCGCCGTAGCATGTATTGGATTCCGATTCAGAGAATAAGGCCATGGAGGAAGGGTGTAAGGCGGCTGCTACGGCACCTACAGCGTTCTGCTTGGCCGCCTCTAGATCATACAGATAACCTGCAAGGATCCCCGAGAAGACAAAACTACCTGCAGGGTTTGCGATGGTGTAGACGTTGTAGAGCATTCCGAAGTTCTTGAGCCCGAAGATCTCCGATATAATCGGCGGAACGATGCCCCAGTGCGATCCGTAGCCGATGCCCACCAGCAGCGTCCCCACATACAATGTGCCTGGCCATGCCATGGCAAAGAGGAAATGGCCCACCACCATCACCGCTTGCGCAGCTACAAGCGCCCATGATCTCGGGAGCGCATATTTCCTGCAAAGCAAATCGTCGAAGAGAGCCCCGTCAGGTTTTTTGCCATCTCATCGCTCTCCACCCCAGCATCACACAATCTGAGAGACATTATTTCTATATCCCACACTTGCCGAAGCAATCGATCCTTTGAAAGCATAACAAGGTTTCCGATTGACGGATCTCGGATGTGCGCTGCTTTCCTTGAGCACTTCCCCATCGATGATCTCGGATGGTGCTGTTTTACTTTAGCACTTCTCCAATGGTCTGGAGAATTAAACAGAGACTCTAGAATGCTTCTTTACCTGTGGCTTTGAGCCTTTTAGAAATGATTTAAAACGCTTAGTTGTAAGGTTTGATTAATGATCTAGGATACTTCACCGATGACCGAAAAAGCACTTTACCAATTAACTACAAAACAGTTGAGGAAAGGATATAGGATACTTTACGTATCACCTACAACACCTTTACCAATGAGCGAGAGAAGGCCTGGTCAATGATTTGGAATACTTTACCTGTGAGCTAAAAACACTTCTATCAATGATCTAAAATACTTGGAAAACAACTGAAGACACTAGTTTGCTAATATAAGATAGTTAGGTAGGTAGGATACTTGAAGAATCATCTAAATGCACATGACCTGAGACACCTTAATTTCAGTTCAAAAAGAAGATGAAACAAACGTAAAATGCTCACTAACTGACTACGCAGCTACGCGATCCGTGACCTTAATTTAAGTACTTGATCTATCTAAACCACAAAAGGGGGATGGGAAAGGAGCTATGGTCAAGCACCTGGCGAGGACTTCGGACCCATAACCTCCGACGAGACGACCCAAGAAATTCCAGATGCTCATCATCGAGACGAAGATATTTGCGTTGCTGTATCCTTGCGATTCGCTCATCTGGCCCATGTTATCGATGGCGGTCAAGCCCGAAGCAGCCCCACAGAGCAAGGACCAGAAGAGCAGCCAAAAGTCAGCTTTGACAAGGGCCTGGAGAAGGGTGAAATCTTCTCCTCTTCGCGGGCGCCTCTTGGAGGAGACTCCGACAGCGCCTTCAGCCGCCGCCAAGAGCTTGCGGCTCTCGACCTTGTGCATCGCGTGCTCGTGTTGCTTCAGCTTCTCGGGGGGTACATCATCGAGATCGAGCAGCTTTTCATCTTCGAGCTCGCTAAATCCGACTGATCCAGTGAAGCTTCCCGGCCCGCTCGAAAGCCCGGGCTCGTCTTGCCCTAGATCATCAGCTGTAAAGCCAAGTTCTGCTGCTGGGATTTGCTCAGGCAGCAGAGGAGCTACAATCTCAGCATCATCATTTACCTGCGCTACTCGCTTCGCATGCATTGAAGCACTTTCGGCAGCTTCTGTGCCTTTCCTTGCAATCGGCCTCCTAGTGCGCACAAGCCACGACACTATGGGAGCTGCTAGAGGCAGCAAGATCAGGAAGAGCAAGATCACGGTGATGGTTAAGCTCACCGAGAAGCTCACGGTGACGATATCTTGCACGATCAAGACGCCCATCAGATAGCTCGCGAGCACGAGGCAAACCCCATAGATGAAGGTGAAGCCAATGGATTCCGATCGAGTGCTATCAGCGCTCTTCACACGGATCGGCCGGATGATGAACATGACGAAGATGGCCACCATTGTCGGGCCTATGGCGACGATGAAGAGGTAAGCAGCTTCATCGGGTGCGAAGAAAGTTGTGTAGATCTGCGTGAAGATGGCTCCGCACAGGCCTGTGAACCCTTTCAGCAGCCCCACAACGTGCCCCCGGCTCTTCGGGAAGTTGCGCACGTTCGTTACCAGCGCCGTGGTGTTGAAATACGTCTCCCCATTCGTGCCGATGAACATCAGTATGCAGATCTGTGTGAGTTATCAGAGCCAATGCAAACAGATCAATGGGAAGGACATGCAACCATCATATGAGAGAGATTTACACTCCGATGCGACAATGCACTAGCTCAAATGCATCTTTTGGAACCCTATTTTCTCCGATTCGACGCACAAGCACAAATGCATAGATGGGCCTTTTGTTAGGATGATGATGTTGACTTAGATTCAATCCAGAGAAACACCTAACTTCAAGGAAGTGATATTTTAGATAGCAACGCAAGTAATCCAGCAAAATGAATGATGATGTACAAAGGCTGATGTATGATGTTTGATGAATAATATGAGATGTTTGAAACAAATGATGCTTATAATATATGGTGTACGATAGTAAGATATACTTCGAAACCATCAAATTTGCATAATCAGAGTAGGAGACAAACTGGTAGTATAAACTCCTTTAAGAGGCATACACTGATGATGATGATGATGATGATGATGATGATGACAATGACAACAATGACGATGAGACAAATCTAACTTCAAGGAAGTGACATTTTAGATGGTACATAAGTCATGTTTCAGATTTATCACAACCCCTGGGATACAGCAAAATGAATGCCATTGATGATGATGATGACAATGACAATGACTTGTATTCAATCCAGAGAAAAGCCTAGCTTCCAGGAAGTGACATTTTAGATGGTACAAAAAGGCATGTTTCAGATTCATCAAAACCCCTGGGATACAGCAAAATGAATGCCATTGATGATGATGATGATGATGATGATGATGTACAAAGTCCGATGTATGCTGTGTAATGAATGATATGAGATGTTCGAAACAAATGAAGTTTATAATGTATGGTGTCTGATAGTAAATTGTGCTTCCAAACAATCAAAATTGCATACAGGAGGAGACAGACAGACTGGTAACATACTTCCAAACCATCAATTCCTTTAACAGGCATACTCTGATGATGATGATGATGATGGCTTCAATTCGATCTGAGACCGAATCTAAACTTCCTGTAAATGGTGAAGCTGGTCACCATTCAGTATCCATCAAAACCGACTGGATTTGGAGAGATATACAAAACTAATGGCATCGATGGAATCCCCTTTTGGATCAACCAAGGCACTCGCAATGAATCGGCGATGCGGGAGTTAATGACAATGGTGATGGTGATGATGTAAGATGTACCAACAACTCCTTTAACAGGCATACTCTGATGATGATGATGATGATGGCTTCGATTCGATCTGAGACAAAATCTAAACTTCCTGTAGATGGTGAAGCTGATCGCCGTTTAGGATCCATCAAAACCGATTGGATTCGGAGAGATATACGAAACTGCTGGCATCGATGAGATCCCCTTTTCGGATCAATCGAGGCACCCGCGACCGAATCAGCAGATGCGGGAGGTAATGGCGATGGCGATGGCGATGATGTAAGACGTACGTTGAGCAATGTATACAGTATGATGATGATGATGATGATCGTGTTCTTCATCACAACATCTGATGTTCATAGCCAACTGATGTTCTATGCTCTATGATGTGAACTAGAATGGAGGCATCAGATTTTGCATAACAAAAGAGGAGGAGGAGGAGGAGGAGGAGGGAAGACTTTACCGCCCAGAAAGGAAGAGCAGCGACTCTCTGCGTGACGATGAGCCATAGCCAGCCATAGCCGACGAGGTTCTGAAGCGCTCCCACGAGCAGAAGACCCCACGTCGGCAGAATCTCGCACAGGTAGCCTGCGAGAAGGCCGATGGAATCGCCGAAGTCCTTGGCATTCCCCAAGATGTTCACCTCCTGCTGCGTGTACCCTAGCGAGGTCTTGATCAGAGGCGAGTAGCTTCCGAACGCGTACCCGATGCCAGCGCAAGCTTGAATCCAGAAAGACGCCACCAGAACGATCCATCTGCTCTGCCATATCTTCGATCCTAGAGATGCGGGAGGAGGCGGCGGATCAGCTTCTGGCGCCATAGCTGCCCGATGGGGGGAGGAGGAGGAAGCACGGGAGCTCTTATCGTTTTTCCCTTCCCAACCGCACCGTCTGCAGGAAACGAGATTGTGGGTTTTGTGCCCGACGCGGAGCTCGGAAATGGGTTTCTACTCCGCCGCCATCGCCATCGCCATCGCCATCGCCGAAGCAACGCAAGCTCCGATCGATCCGTGGGGGATAAAGCAGGGATTCGAAGAATGGGGAGTCTGAAGAAGAAAGGGGAGAGAGCCTTTCTGCTTTCTGATCGATCTAGGGTTTGGAGAGTTGAGCTCTACAGTCGCTCTCGGTCTCTCTGTCTCTCTTTCTCTCTGTCTCTGTTCGATCGCTCGAGCTATGGCGCAGAAGTGCTCTTCAAACAGCAATGCTCTTCTTCTTCTTCATCTTCTTCTTCATCTTCATCTTCTTCTTCTTCTTCTTCTTCTTCTTTCTTTCTTCTTTCTTCTTTCTTCTTCTTCTTTCTTCTTCTTCTTCCTTTGTTTTGTTTTTTTGAACTTTGAAAAGGAAGAAGAAGGAGCTCATCAGAAATGGGCTTGTTCACACCACCAAGATGAAGCTCTCTCTCTCTCTCTCTCTGGGAACTCAGAATAAAATCCTGAGTGGATTCCAACATTGGTAGAGATTTCTGGCTGGATTCCAACATTGGTAGAGATTTCTGGCTGGATTCCAACATTGGTATAGATTTTTGGGTGGATTCCAACATTGGTATAGATTTCTGGATGGATTCCAGCATTGGTATAGATTTCTGGGTGGATTCCAGCATTGGTATAGATTTCTGGGGTGGATTCCAGCATTGGTATAGATTTCTGGGTGGATTCACACATTGGTATAGATTTCCAGGAAACAGTAGCATCCTGCTCTCCGGAGCAATCATCGGGGGACATTGGCAGATTCCGAGAACAGCAGCAGCAGCAGCAGCCGGCTTTTGCTACAGCAATCGCCGGAGTGGGACAATCGGCTGATCTCTAGGAACCAAAACATCGATCGTCTCTTGCTTTCTGAAGCAATCAGCAGATTTCTGGAACCACACGAGTAGCCTTCTGCTTTCGAGAAGCAATAGGGACGATCGGCAGATTACTGGAACAGGGCCTCACGGAGCTAACTAGCCATGGAATCGCCGAGCGGCTTTCGAGGATTCCCCGGAACCTGGCCATGGAATCGTTGGGGAGGGAGCATTGCTACCTTCCTAAGACTATCTGGAATCGCCAAAGGGACGTGAATCGGACCTCGCTACGTTTTTTTCCTGGGAACTCTGCTACCGATGATGGGATACGGAATCGTCGCACATGACGATGATGATGCTGGTGTTGATGATGATGCTACTGATGATGATGATGCTGGTGTTGATGATGATGATGCTGGTGTTGATGATGATGATGATGCTGATGATGATGCTGATGATGATGCTGATGGTGATACCATGGGACTGGGGACCACAACATGGACCTTAAAACCATGTTTCGAGCACATTCGTAGTGGCCGAATCGATGTCGAATCGTCGTGGTCGCGCCAGTCTGTAAAATGCATTCCAGAGCCCCGCGTACAATGAATCGGAAGCGATCCAATGTCATCGAATGAATTGGTCGGTCAAATGATCGATCGATCTTATCCTCCCACAGCACACAGCGATCTGTCTGTCGATCACACGCGATCGCTTTTTGTCGATTCGCGTGAGCCAAGACAAGCCAGGTTGTGGATCGTACGACTATCAAAATGCTGCAACTAGGGTTTACAATGTTAGGGGTTTCGGGTTTAGGGTTTTAGGGTCTAGGGTTTATGTGTCAAGTGTGCTTTTTCAGGGCTTCAGGGAGCTTTTTAGGGTTTAGGGGCACATTTGACTAAAACATCAATGCATGTAATAAAAAAGCCATGATTCCGATGACTAAAATACTTGATCGCATCGTTGGTGAAGCATCCATCACCCGGATCAATTCAAAACAAGCATATAAGACAGGGAAAGCAACGCGAATCACAATGCGTCGATCGCGTATTCCATCATATTGCCAAAAGTTAGTTGATGGCCACAATAGTTGGTAGATCAAGTGGAGCCTAATCACCAAACTTTAATTGCCTTAATTACCCAAAACTTTGCTCAGATTGAGCGGCTTTGCTTCTTTGATTTGTGTGGGGAGAAGTATACATCCGTTGCATAGCTCGTCTTTAATTGCCTTAATTACCATAACTCTGCTCAGATTGTTACTTCAAGCAATTCTTCCATGAGCTTTGCTTCTTTGATTTGTGTGGGGAGAAGTATACATCCGTCACATAGCCCGACTTTAATTGCCTTCATTACCAAAACTCTGCTCAGATTGTTACTTCAAGACTACTTACTGGCCCACCATTCTGTTTCAAAGCTGCAAGGTTCAATCGAATCTCTCTCTCTCGATCGCTCTCTCTTGCTTTTGCGACAGCTGAGCTGTATGCATACATATACATATACCTCGATTTCGAGATACGCTTTTGCATGTTCCCACACATCTTTGCTTTGCTGCTTGATGTGATCTCAAACAGGATACATTCGACTGATCCGATGAGCTGGTTTTTGTGGAGATCCTGTAGAGGTTCTAGACCCCGCTTCCAAATTCTCACAGCTGGATCCTTTTCCCCATCACTGATTCCATTATTGTCTGTTTTTCTGTTCTGATGCACACACCAAAGGAAGAAGCTCTTTGGGCCAATTCTGCTTGGACTTTATCACGCTCCGCATAAGCCTCTTCGCTTGCCATTTCTTTACAACAGCAGCTTCTGCCCAGGACTGCAAAAAACATCATTTCTCTGATCCATTCCTACATTCCATGCACCATTAATTAAATTAAGACTGGCTTCAAAGTGTTATATAAATACTTACCTTTGCTGCATAAGAGAACTCGACATCAGACACACTGGGACGACATTCCAACTGTTTCCTTTCATTCATTTCCCAATGATTCTCTCCGATCTGTTTTTGCCCTGTTTCACCTACCTGTGCAAGCATCATCACAAGCAAACATATACAGCAGACCTGCCAAAATCAATCGTCTTCCTTTGAACCTTATTCCACAGTTGTAAGAATCTACAGACCAGCCTGTGGACAATTCCATACAATCAATCTCTACACATTTGCCAGCCACAAAGCCACTTTCCAATGTTAACCGCATCAGCGGGCATCAGCGGTAACCTCAAAGCTACCCATGCTTAAGGACATGGTACACCGTTCACCATCTCTCATCACTGTGGATACCACAAGCATTCAACCAGTTGAATTAACGTATGCATTTACCTATGGTTATCATTCACTCTCTGAATACCCAATAGTTCTAACTCTTTTAAGTCATCAATGAATAAAACCAATCTCGATACTATTAGTAGAACACTATCACCAAAAATTTTGCTCAATTGTCAAGGGAGACCATCAAAAGGAACACTGGCTCCTGTTAGAGACAAACATATTGCATGCTTAAAGTTAGACAACAAATAAATATACAAGGCCAAGTGAGAGCAAAATTGTGAATTAAATAAATTAGAGACCCATCCAGCTACATCAAAGGAGAACGTCAAGAGAAACTGCACAGGAATCTAGTCAGCAACAAAAACGGAAATATCAAGATGTCCACAAAACTCTGTTTAACTTGGTATATCAAGCTTCAGCTATAGTAACCTCCACTTCCACTCCAGGTTCTATTGTGATAGAAGTGATCTGCTTCACGACCTCAGAGGAGCTGTGGAGATCAATAACCCTTTTATGCACACGGAGCTCAAACCTATCAAATGTGTTTGTTCCTGGAATTAAAGACATAAACATGTTAGTTTAGTTAGCTCACTTCCTGTTATTTAAAGACATGAATATGCTAGTCTAGTTAACTCACTTCCAGTTTTCTTAGAGACATCAATATGCTAGTCTAGCTAGCTTGCTTCCAGTTTTCTTAAAGACATCAATACATTAGTCTAGCTAGCTCGCTTCCATTTTTTTAAAGACATGAATATGTTAGTCTAGCTAGCTCACTTCCCATTCATTCACTAGCACTTAGAGAACAATTTACAAGTATATCCGATGGTTTGCGAACTGAAAGACTACAATGCAAAGGAAAAGCATTCCAATCATATGGATTATAGAGTTGCTCATTGCAATATAAGATTACTGGATCAAGGGGAAAATGCAGGATGTGCATGCAACAAAGCACAATGTTGGAAACAAGACAGACTCTACATAAATCAAGAGAACACAGAAACACTACTACGGCTCAATTGACTTACTGGTTACATGGTATAGCTTTACATTAAGGCTTAGGTTATGTGTGTTCAAGTTCCAATGCAAACAGATATTGGAAGAACGTAAGGAAATATTGGGCAATGGAAGAAGGAATGTCGACAATATACACACACAACATTTGCTCTTACTATTTGCTAAGACATACAAAGCAGCTAACTAACCATTCATTTCAGCAATGTGTAATAAACACAAACCAAACCTACTTAACTGCTGAAGTAAGAGAGATCTAACCTTCTCCACATGGAGACTTGCGAGTTGTGATGCGAAGCACTTTGGTGGGCATCCTAACAGGGCCCTTCACCTTCAGCCTCTTCTCCTTGGCTCCACGAACCAAATCAGCACAAACTGGAAATATAGAATTCAATCCATGGAGGTAGAATCAATGCTCACAACAAGCTGAAGATGTGATTATATACTTTACAATCCTTATTTCTTATGGACGTGTAATTGGCACAGATTTGGTTATTTCTGAATAACTTAACCATCCACAACATATGATTGGGGGTATATAGCAACTATCCCTACAAGACGTGCTCAGGGAAGACATAGCTATTTATACTGAACCAGTTCATTCACTATGTAAAACACAACTAGGAACAGAGTGCCTGGGAAATGAATTATTATAGAATTGCTCCTGTACTGAAACATATAAGTGCAAATCAATTATCACTACAGTTTTTCAAAAGTTGAAACCTTCAAGGGATTTCTTAACCAGCACTAAGCACGCCTACGTCATACTATAAATAAACCAACTATATCCGAGCATACTGAAACATCCAGTAATTATGTATTTACACGTTCACATTCATCCAAAGGAAGACATATGTCCTTACCTTTCTCTAGGTTTTTGATACTCTTCGATGAAAGAGTGATGCGGATCCTATGCAGGGCTTCCTGAGGTTCTTCAAGACCTAGCTTTCCAGGTTTCAATGGCGGTGGCATTGTCATCGCCATTCTGTTCACACAAAGAAGTACAGATTACTCGGAGATTATGCCGAAAAAGCTTATGAAACCCAATTGAAGTCACAAGCTTCTAACGTGAATTGCAGGGGACAAGCAGAAAGAACGCACAAAATCGAAGCAAGTACGAGACGGAAACGAAACACTTCAGACGATGAAGATCAAATAAGCATGTCTGATGAAGATGAAATAAGCACAAGAAGCCTGAGGATTGGCAGTTCGAATTGGAAAACAAATGCCGGTTGGGTATTGTTGAGAATTAAGCCTAGTACATGACAAAATCCATCGACATTAGCATTCGAACTCGAGGATCCCACTGGAAGGCCTAAACCTTTTCATGTGGAAGTACAAGGAAAAGAAACCCTAGATTGATGAAGGCATCGCTTATGATTGACGTAGACACAGACAGAAGCAGAAATTGCATGATGAAATCTCCCCCCCCCCCCCCACCGCGGAGCTCGCCGCCTCTTGCGACAGGGAAATCGAAAGGGAATGAAACCAGTACTCCCGCAGAGGGAGGTGAGGACAGCTACAGGCATTGCAAATGGACGCTAACGAAAGCCAGGAATCGAAGCAATGCGGGCTCCCATCGCCTTGTTTGCTCGATGAGCATACGGGAAGAATCGAGATCGAGATCGAGATCGAGAGAGACCGAGAAAGAGAGAGAAAGAGAGAGGGAGGGAGGGAGAGAACCTGCGAATTGGATCCCCCGAGACAGACACCGAGACGGCCGCTTGCTGAGGGGACGCGAGAGGAGGAGAAGCTTCGTCTGCTCCGCGTCTTCTGCTTCGTCGCCTGCTTCTGCTCTGAGAAACCCTAACCCTAATTCCCGGCGTCTTATATACAACCAGTTGAAGAGCATCAGGTTTCACACCTGCTTCTTCTGTCCGGGCTCTTCCATCTTCTGAGAAACCCTAACCCTAAAAAAACTGACAAAAACCCTAAACTGGAGAATTCATGTTTGGATCGTCGCCTCGAATCACTTCATACGATAGATCTTCAGCTCCTCAGTTTTCTCCGCATTCTTTCTATACATCTTCCTTCAATCGTCCAATCTCTTGCTTTGTTCTGACGGTTCGATTCGAGCTGTTTTGTTACGATCTGTATGTCTCTGTTTATAGTAGGTTTCTATAGAATAGCCGAGAGATTTCCAGAATGTTTAGGTGTTCTAGAAGTTTCTAAAATTGTCTTAGAAAGTCCCGGAGTTTTCTCTCATACAATAATCGTTATGAAAAAGTAGTATTTATCATTTTATGTGTTAGTTTAATGGTTAAGTTTCGGATCTCGTGATACGAGGTCTTAGGTTCGTACAGATTCATGGCATTGCCCAACAATTAGTCATATAACCTGCGATTCGATGCCCATGATTCCAAAATCTTTGCCCGTTGGAGACGTGTTTGCCGATAAATCTGTGAATTTGAATGATTCAAAGAGCTTATTGATGATTGATCGATCGAGCTCGCCGCACTTTCCTCGTATTGATTTTCCAAAGTACGATGATGCTTTTTTATCGGTCTCCTAAGCCTTGTATCAACAATACTGTGCGGCGTTACGCTATGTTTTGTGGGTGTATGTTCGGATTTTATCGATGCAATGCATCAATCTTGTCGTTGGATTTCCGGACTGATCGATCGTAATTTGGATCGATCTCCATCGTAACGGCGACACACATACCAAATGGTAAGTTACCAGGGGTCCATTGATGATGATCATGATCATGATCGATAGTTTGAGTACGTTTATCAGACGGGTTGAAACAACATCGATCTGCAACATCCACAGATCTTTGTTGCACGGAATCAATCGCAAATGGGTCGGCCAATGCAGCTCGTGACGCATCATATCATCAAATATATGTATGCAATGACAGTTACCAAGGCAAAGAAGCAAACAAACATTCTCTGGGAGTCGAAGAAGGAGAGTTGAAATCTGCGTTGAATGTTGACATCTCAACAAACAATGCATCATCAGATATATGTCTGATCATATATGAAATCCTGTTGAATGTTGAGAACCTCAACGTGCAATGCATCATCAAATAGATGGCAGGTCACAGATGAAACCTCGTTGAATGTTGAGAACTCAAACAGACAATGCATCATCAAATATATGTCAGATCATAGATGAAATCTTGCTGAATTCTGAGAACCTCACCAAATACATATCAGATCATAGATGAAATCTTGTTGAATGATGAGAACCTCACCAGATACATATCAGATCATAGATGAAATTGTGTTGAATGTTCAGAACCTCAACCTATATATATGTCAGATCATAGATCAAATATTGTTGAATGTTGAGAACTCAACATGCAACTCATAATCAGAAAGAAAAGAAGGAAAAATATTTTAACTATTATATAGTTTAATCATCAAGTATTACCACAAAGCGCAGCTGGTGTAGTGGTATCATAGTACCCTCCCACGGTACTGACCGGGGTTCGATTCCCCGGCTGCGCAATGTTTTCTTTTTACCAATCTTCTCTTCTATTTAGTGCAGCTTTGTTCCTATCAACTAGAAGTAGTACATGTAGATCTAGCTAGAGCCCTTCCCATCAACAGGAGATTTTTGCATCGATTCATCCGAATTCTCAATCGCAAACATCCCGATGCGCACATCAATCCGACCCAAACCATCACTTGTTACTAGATTTCCAGCTACACGGTAGCTTTGCGAAATCAGAATCTCATCAGACAGATTAGTATCATACACCATGATGTGGAGTTTATACATCAATTGGATCACTCAACAGAGCTACTAACAGATGCTTTCCATGGATTCAAAAACCATTACGTCACAAGGATCTTTAAACAGAGCTAACAAATGCTTTCTGTGGGATCCGTAGCAAAATGTACCAGTTTCTAGAATCAAGTCACTGCATTACATATTTCCAATTGCTTACAACATGGAGTGTTTTCCGAATCGCCTCTAAGGCTGCATACATGCGCAGCAAATGGTGTCATGGCCTTCACAACCAATTAGATAGCTGTTTCACTCCTAAATGCCCAACAATACAAGGAGAGCATGAATTTGGCCAGAGTGTGCATTCCAGACTTGTGGTTTCTAGCACATCATGGAACCAGAGAAATGAGTACCATCGGATCTAAAGCATTGCCTTATGATCAAAACGCTTTGTTTGGAAATCGGTCTTGTTTATATACACACACTGGCAATCCTTTGGAAGCATCAATGCGACCACATAGGATAAATGTAATGTGGCTGAGGAACCCTGTACTGTTGCCATGGCTCGTTGATTCTGTCTTTCAATGAGTTTGAAACCTGACCTTCACCCATTTCCATACTGTCTACTTCCATGGTTCCATCGACCTCTTTTTCTCCTTCCATGGAAACTTGTTTGGGTTCAGAAGGAACTTCCACAGGAGGCATGAATGGTGGAGATTTGCTGACCCATGGCACAACGGCTAAACTGTTGTTTTTGTCGAAGCCCGATTGCACTGGGACATCATCCTCATCATCATCCATTTGATCAGAGACCAGCTCAGATTTGTTAGTACTGTTATCCAAGGATTGCAACCAAAAATCAGCCTTCCTCGCATTATGCCAATTAGGAGAGTTCACCTTCCCTGGAATGACCAGAAAAAAAAACACATTCATATCAATACAACCACTCTAACTCCACTAAATAAAATATGAGGCTTGATGATTTCATGTCAAACACACACAGGCACACCATAAATCCTAGTAGATTGACCCTGAAATAAAATAATGTACTCTTCGGTGCATATAATGATTGCTTAAAATGAAATCTTTGTGGTAAGATTTAATGAGACATGCTTCACTTAATTATTGTTATCCTCGAAATCTTAGTATACCTGCTGAAGAGAAGATGTCCGCATCTACCACAATTTGGTAACCAGAAGTTGGGCCTCCAGGAAAGAGAGGTGGAGTTACAGGTTTGTACAAGACAATGGCTCTTTCTTCATTTATCTCTGTCTCCCATGGCTTAGAAGGAAGCTCTGAGATCTTATCATCTGACTCACCAAAGCTTGACGCGCTCGGAAACTCCTCAGAAAGGTCTAAGTCAGATGTGGATAAGTAAGTTGTTCCCGGTGGGAGGCAAAGATTTGGCGAATTAGTAGACGAACTGGTGGAACTGAAATCCTGCACAAAGAAAATTGGTAACTTAAAGCAAGAATCGCACATCATTGACGTATTCGAGGTATTACACCTGAGCGAAAAATTTGAAGATCAAAGCTTATTAGGATGGCAATTAGTATGGCACAAAGCCCACAGAGGTATAACATGCAAAATCTGTTCAGTGGAGTCATGAGTCAAACGACAGTGGAGACGGACTGGCACTGGATGGGAACTAGCTCCAATCGTAACTCAGTTGAACAAGCCCATGAATATGATTAGATCAGACTTAATAGATCAAGTACAGCAATGAAATTTACAATGATAGATCCTCCTAATCATTAAATTTTGCAACTGCTCGAGCCAGATTCCGAAGGAAATAACTCATTAATCACTCTGTGTATTTTGGAAATTGTAGCAGATAATTAGTGAGTTGTGCTGTTCTTCGATGCATTCATCCATCTACCTTGGTATATCCTTCAATTCTAATAGAGAGACTCCACACCAATTTCATTGGAGACATTACATTAATTTCAAAATTTCAGATGAGATTTTCAGCCAAGATCGGCGTATAAACATCGCGTAAAGTCATTAGATCTAGCAGTATATGAGTATGTATCTGACATCGTTCCTTGTGAAATCTTCATACGTGAACATCACAATCTAAACTCTTTTGGACATCCCGAACGCATAACGTCATGCGTCAACAGGAGAGATTGCATCCAAGGTCCGTATCTAGACAGATCTGTGCAGGTATACCATGTCTACAGTGCGGCTCCATAAGCACCATGAAGGTAATAGCAGTAACTTCGAGATGTACCATGACAGATCCGAAACCAACACGCACGGCAACATAAACAAGAAACCTTCCACAGGCTACGAGTTTCCTGCAGGATAAGAGTCTAAAATAGAGGAGGCTCACCAGTCTAGATTTCTTGTTTCGGGGAGATAAGCAGATATCGTGGAAGAGCTCCGCAACGTCATCGCCGCCACCGCGGTCGGGCTCGCATTTGCGTTTCAGGAGCGAGGAAGGAGCAGACGCATCGTAGAAGACAGCATCATCCATGGTTTCTTCTTCCTACTCTCTCCTTCTACCTTCTTCTTCTTCTCCTCCTCCTCCTTCGTTCTTCTGCTTCTTCTTCGTTCTTCTGCTTCTTCCTTGCGGTTGCTGCTTCTCTCGCTTTCGATCTCTGTTTCTGATCCTGCAGATCGCGTTTCCTGCAGAGATTCTATGTCTGAAAGATTCCACGCAGCAGAGCAGAGAAGGAAAGGGACGAATTTCTAGGGTTTCCAGAAGCTTCTGAGCGTTTTCTCTCGTCGCTTCTAGAAGGTTCTCTACAGGAGCCCTTTTCTGTTCTCTCTTTAAGACTTTTATATGCCTCTGTTTTCCCAAAATTATAAATCTAGACCTCTTCACTGAAGGAAAAAAAAGGAATTGCTTGTAAATTTTACAAACATTGCTTGTAAATTTTACAAGCCTAATCAGTGTATAATTCTTTTGATTTAAAACCTCATTAGTTTTCGATTAGCTTTTACATGTACTGTTTGATTTATAGGGATTAGCACCCGACGCGCGCTTAGATCGCATCGAGGTTTTACGATGTTTATTAATGTGTTTACTATCTGTGGTTTTGCAGGCATCTGGTACTAGTTCACTCCTTGGAATTTGCAATCGATGATTAGGATACTTATGTAGAACAGACCAACAACTATTCCATTCCAAGTTGCAACAAGCGCAAGTTCTAAGACAAAGATCACGCGGCGAGAATGATGTAGCAAACAATAGCAAGCCTGAAACAGACAAACTTATATGCTTTGATACCAAATGTTGGAGAACAAAGGCTACATAAAACACACAAAAAATAGTAGTGCGTGATCGTGCGTGTGATTAACGACAAAGGAAGAGGCTAAGGGGCTTAAGTGCAATCTTATGCAAACAATAAAGTGGAATAATGAGAGAGAGAGAGAGAGAGAGAGATCTAATTCCTAACAAAATGAGTTATCTTTCGTATCTTCTCAATTGATATATTGGCAAAGTTTGTGTTTAAAGTTTAATATATCATTCCAATTGCGGGTTTAAGAAGTAGGTGGTGTAGTTGATGTACAGTCTCGCAGATTGATAGACTTTTGTTCAGGTGCAGAGATCATTTCATCTCCCGTCTAACTATGGGGTTATTTAGCAGAAACTATTCCGAGTATAAGATTGATGCAAGGGCTAATGGCTTCACAAAACAATGAGTATAGGCCGATTGGCGTTTATGCATTAAATTTTATTTCCACAAATTAATACAAGCATTTATATAATTACTCCATTGAATCTTCTCAATTGCTATCATGTCAAACAAGGTAAGAAAGGAATGTGCAGAAATTAGACCATGAATGGTAGGAGAACTTTAAACATACCTACCATTGTAAATCATTATTACTATCAAATGTCTTCATTTGGGGAGTTTAGATTGGTGGTTTACTATTATGTTTTGGCACTCTAAAAATATATGGACTACTATTATGTTTTGACACTCTAAAAAGATATAGACTAGTATCAGGCAAGAGGGTCGAAGATAACGCCCACCATTCCGTACATTGTCCCATTACTCGTCGGATTTTATTATATGCTTAAGAAATCTGGTGTGTATTGTTATTTGACACCGAGATAACAGGTGTTTGCACAATTTACAAAATCAATTACAACTTAAAATGGAAATCGTTTTCCTCTTTTTGAGATATCTAGGAGTACGCCATAATCAGGATTTTGGTGAATCCTTTCCAGTTTGTTGTAGACAAGGAGTCAAAGGCAATTGAAGAGGGTACTAATGTTACCATTTTATCGATTAAAGCAAATTAAAAATTATTCGTTTAGAATGATGTTTGACATACGTAGTAGCGAGACGACATGTCCACTGTCCATGGGTAGCGGGGACACCGATTAACTTGAGATATCATCTGTATAAAGAAATTAGAGGATCAATGTTCTTATGTGTAAATAAGTCAAAGGATTGATGTAGTTATGCACGTGGAAATTTACAATTGAGAGAGAGAGAGAAAAAAAAAGGTATCCTATCCAATTATGATGTTATTTGGAAGAAGCTACATAGTACAACATTAATGCAAAGGTTAATTCTTTTACACAGTGAAGAGCAACCATGGATATGTTTACATGTCAACCTACAATTTTACAAGTTATTACTAATAGTTTGCATTATTGTTCTATTGAATCGTCTCAATGGTTACATAGAAGGTTAAAAAATTAGATCATGAAGGGTGGTGGATCTTGACTCTGGCTAACAGTTTAAATTGCTACTAACAACAAATATGTTTATTTGAAGAGTCTTGATTGGATGGTTAGCTTTGGGATGCGTTCTAAAAATATATGGAATAGTATTAGATAAATGTTTAGTATGGAAGTAGAAGATAATACTTATAAATTCTTACAATGTCCTATTGCTTGTCAAATTCGGGGGTGCATTTCAGAAACTTGGTAGGTATTATTTTGATGCTATTTGACACCAATAGAACGAGTAATCGAGCAGTTTACCCAATTCGATCAAAAATTAAAAACGATAATCACTTTTCTCTTTATTTGTGGAAGCAAGACAATATTATTTTTCCAGAAGGATTTTCGACTTTCGTGTTATCAATTTAGAATGTTGAATCAGATACAGCCAGCTAAGCTTACAACTAGATTTACACACCAGAGGACAGTCTTATTAGACAATAAGTTATATTCTTTGACGACAACAAATGATAGATGACTACCTACATGTCCTAATCTAATTACGTTCACTAGGCATGACATCGAATTGAGTATACATCGTTACTAGCTCAGCTCCTCACGACCGCTCTCGCGATTGTAATTACATGCATATATTTGATTTGGCCGTAAACATTCATTCGAAACCATTCAGCATCGATAAAAATCTTAAGTTTGATTAATCTTACTTCGATGAGCGACAGCGTAAAAAACGCGTGTATGCGGTATGTATGTATGGCCATCAGGTCTACGTCTACGGTTTTTTCCAACTGTGTATGCAACATCATGCATGCATGTGTGGGTTTTTTGAGTTGTGTATGTATGCATGCATGCATGCCCATTTCCATGCGTGCATGTGTACATGCCTGTTAGCAATGTATGTATGCATGCATGTATGGCCATTTCCATGCGTGCATGCGTACATACGTGTTTGTCAGCAATGTATGCATGCATGCATGTATGGGTTGTTTCAGTTGTGATGCATGCATGCATGTATGGGTTGTTTCAGTTGTGATGCATGCATACATGCATGCATGCTTGCATGCATGTATGGGTTGTTTCGGTTGTGTATGCATGCATGCATGTGTGGGTTGCTTCAGTTGTCTATGCATGCATGCATGTGTGGGTTGCTTCAGTTGTCTATGCATGCATGCATGTGTGGGTTGCTTCAGTTGTCTATGC